>JAEQBH010005513.1:0-126171 GCA_016808115.1 Tetrastigma voinierianum | reverse complement strand
TGGAGGAGAATGCCAAGACTTTTATTGAGAACCAGAGAAGATTGAATCCAGTAATGAAAGAGGTGGTGAAGAAGGGGGTTCTCAAATGGCTAAATGTAGGATTTATATATGCCATATCAGACAACCCTTGGGTGAGTCCAGTCCATGTAGTTCCAAAGAAGTGAGGTTTAACAGTTATCAAAAATGAAAAGAATGAGCTTATACCCATAAGACCCGTGACTAGATGGAGGGTCTGCATTGATTATAGAAAGCTGAACACTGCTACCAGGAAAGATCACTATCATTTTCCATTCATTGATCAGATGTTGGACAAGCTAGCAGGACATCCTTATTATTGTTTTCTGGATGGCTATTCTGGCTACAACCAAATAGCCATAGCTCCAGAGGACCAAGAGAAGACCACATTTACATGTCCATATGGTACCTTTGCTTTTAGAAGGATGCCATTTGGACTATGTAATGCTCTTGCTACTTTTCAAAGGTGCATGATGTCCGTTTTCTCATATTTGGTGGAGGAAGTTATGGAAAGCTTTATGGATGATTTCTCTGTGTATGAATCTAGTTTTGAAAAATGTCTAGAGAATTTGGAAACTGTACTTAAAAGGAGCAAGGAAAAGAACCTAGCTCTAAACTAGGAGAAGTGCCACTTCATGGTAACTGAAGGCATTGTCCTAGGTCATAAAATTTATGTAGCAGGCTTGGAAGTAGACTAGGCTAAGATTTCTCTGATGACAACTCTGATGCCACCAACTATAGTGAAAGCTATCAGGAGTTTTCTTGGGCATGCAGGACTTTACAGAAGGTTCATACATGATTTCTCAAAAATTGCAAGACCATTATGAAGATTGTTGGAGAAGGATGCAAAGTTTGAATTTGATGAAGCATGCAGTTCTGCATTTGAGGAGATCAAAGCTAAATTGGTCTTAGCTCCCATCATGGCTACACCAGACTGGAGCAAAGATTTTGAAATCATGTATGAAGCCAGTGACTATGCAATGGGAGTTGTTTTAGGAGAGAGAAAAAAGAAGATTTTTAAAGCCATCCATTATGTAAATAAGACTTTCAATGAGGCTTAAGAAAATTACTCAACAACTGAGAAAGAAATGCTGACAATGGTCTTTTCTTGTGAGAAGTTCAGGCCATACATATTGGGATCTCATGTCATCATACACACAGATCATGCAACAATCAAGTACCTAGTGGCAAAGAAAGATGCCAAACCAAGGTTAATTAGATGGGTCTTATTGTTGCAAGAATTTGACATAGAGATCAGGGATAAAAAGGGTAGTGATAATGCGATAGCTGATCACTTATCTAGAATTGAGAAGTCCACTAAAGAAGAAAGAGAGATTGAAATTGAAGAAAAGTTCCCTGATGAGCAGCTATTTTAGATGACAATGCGAGTGCCATGATATATTGACATAGTGAACTACTTAGCTTGTGGAATCATGCCATCAGAACTAGCCTATCACCAGAAGAGAAAGTTGAGAACATATGCCACCCTATATATTGACGATCCACTACTGTTTAGAAGCAGGAGCTGATCATATTATCAAGAGAGATGTATACTAGAGGTTGAATAGGCTGAGATATTAGACAAATGTCACGCATCACCATATGGAGGACACTTCGTAGGGGATAAGACAACTCAAAAAATTCTCAAATCAGGATTCTATTTGCCAACTCTATTTAGAGATAGTGCTGAATGGGTCAACAATTGTGATAGTTGTCAGAGAATGGGCAATATAAACAGAAGAAATGAGATGCCTCTACAAGGGATCCTAGTGGTGCAAATATTTGATGCGTGGGGCATAGACTTCATGGGACCCTTCCAACCTTCATTTGGAAATTTATACATTATTCTAGTTGTGGATTATGTATCAAAGTGGGTAGAAGCAATAACTTGTCCTAGAAACAGCTAAACAAAGCTAGGTTTATTCAAAGAAACATATTTAGCTGATATGGAGCCCTAAGGAACATCATTAGTAATGAGGGTAGCCATTTTGTAAACAAACTGTTTGCAAAACTCTTGAGCAGATATGGAGTAAGACATGCAATAGGATTGGCTTATCACCCTTAGTCAAATGGGCAATTGAGATATCAAATAGGGAGATTAAGAACATACTGGAGAAAACAATGAACACAGGTAAAAAAGACTGGTCAGTAAAGCTAGATGATGCATTGTTGGCTTACAAGACTGCTTATAAGATTCCTATTGAAATGTCCCCATACAGGATTGTATTTGGAAAGCCTTGTCATCTCCCTCTTGAGCTTGAATATAAAGCTATGTGGGCAATCAAGAAACTTAATTGTGATTTCCCAGCTACAAAGGAGAAGAGATTACTTCAATTGAATGAATTGGAAGAGTTGAGAAATGAAGCTTATAATAATGCTAAGATCGATAAGGAAAAGACTAAGAAATGACATGATCAGAGAATTCTGAGGAAAGAGTTCAAAGTATGAGAGCTAGTCCTAATTGCATGTCCGTGGCTTAGACGACTATCTCTGCGGAAACTTAAGTCAAGGTGGAGTGGTCCATATATAGTAATTGTAGTTACAACTTTTGGAGTAGTGACATTGAGAACAAATTCAGGGAATGAGTTTAAAGTGAATGGCCAAAGACTCAACACTATATGGGAGGACTAAAATGAAGAATAGTCTTAGAGCGCACTGTTGGAAGAATTTGCTAAAAAGATTACACATGACAACAATGTCCAACTAAGGACATTAAACTAAGTAGTTGCTGCGAGGCAACCCATATTACTGTTATTATCAGAATGCATTAGAATATTCTTCAGTATGAGGAAATGCTAGTCAAAGAAGGATGAATTTAAATTGAGCTTCAATGAAATCTTTGAGAGAATTTTCCAATTACTCTATTCTTTTAAATTTTATTTATCGTTGTTTCCTTCATGTCAAGTTTATTGCGGTGTTGGAATTGTATTTGATTCGATCGGGGTTCTTTGATTTATGGTAGCTGAAGCTAGATTTAATCGCTGAATTGTTATTAAAAATTTAAGATGATAATGATTTGCCGAGAGCTTTAGGAATTGAGTATGCTTGAATGAATAAAATTGAGGAAAAGAAGTAAAGAATCGTGAAGGTGAAAATGCCATCTCTCGTGGTCGCGACATCAACCTAGTAAAAATTTCTAAAGTCGCGGACACTAGGATTAGAGTCACGATATCCTTCGTGAGTCGCACTCCAATAGTAGTGGAGTACGAGCGGAAGTCATGACATCGGCTATTCGTAGTCCCGACATCATATTGAAGTTCTCGATATTAAATCTACAATGTCGCATACTTCGGGGTTAAGTCACTTAAAAATACACTTGAGCCGCGACATCGGCATTAAAGTCGCTGATATTGTACTCCAGCAATGTCGCGACATTTCCTCAGAGTTGCGACATCGCACCTAGTGCAACCTCCATATTTAAGAGAAAACTTAGTGAAAATTTTCAAATCCAAACCAAATTCCTCAAACATATGAGCCCTAATTCCTTCCCACCCTCCATTTTCAAAACTCTAGAAGAATGTCTAGCACTAGCTCTTCCACTCTTGACGAAGTCGTTGAGAATATTATGGAAAATCTATAAAGAGAGAGAGTTGAACAACCCGAGAATCAGGAAACTATTCCTTTTGAGGGAGTAAGAGAAGAAGCCGAGGAGATGGAAGTTGAGGTAGGAGAAGTGAGAGTGTTCATTACTGAAAAGGGGTAGAGACTTTCAAGAAGACTCTCACCAAGAAATGTTTCATTGAAGAAAAGGGGTTCAAGGAGTTGGTGCCACCCTTCAAGGAAGAAATAGAGAGAAGAGGCTGGGAGATGATCTACAAACATATGGAGCCGGGCAGAAGAACTCTTATCAAAGAGTTTTATGCCAACCTGGGTGATAGGAAGAACCTGACGTGCTATGTTAGAGGGAGATGGGTGCCTTTTGGAGAAAGGGCCCTCTCCCAACTATTTAAGCTCAAGGAAGGAGGAGAGTGATTAGAAATTGAGAAGCTCCAAAAGAATCCCCACTGAGAGATAGCCAAAGAGCTCTTACGTGGCCAAGGAGAATGGAAAAGCACAAGAAAAAATCTCCCATGCCTATATCAATGTGAGGGGGGATCTCATAGAAGTTGGTAAAGTATGGTTTTTACTTTATAGCTCTATGTTCAAGCCCTTTGGCATGTCTCTACTGTGAGACAAGCACCGCACACTCGTATGAGCCGGGTCAAGGGCTATGTAAGTATAAATGTTTGAGGGATTGTTGAAGAATCCATTCTGGATTATGCAAAGGGGAATTTCGCTGGAAATATCCCCCACCCTTCCTTGATCACACTTTTGTGTATCAAGGGGGGTGTAAAATTTAATGAAGAAGAAGAGGAGAGGTGCCCTAAGACCTCACCTCTCACTCTTGCCTGAGTCCTCAAAGCTCTAGTAGAGAGTGAGGAGGGAGAGAGGAGAGTGAAGCCCACCAAAAAAAGAACAGACGTAAACCGAAGAACAAAGGGACCACTCCAACAAAGAGTCTCGACGAGGAGACAACAGCTGAGGGGTGGTTTCTACAAATTTAGAGCAACTAATGCTCTCCCATGCACATCAACTCAAATTGGAGCTGAGAAAAGAGGAGAAGAAAGAGAAAGTGATAAGAGCTCAAGTGCAGAGCAACTACCTATACTAAAGCAGAGGGGTAAAGGGAAAAGGAGAGCAACCAGTGAAGATAGCAACAACTCTGAGTTGCTAGCTTTGTTGAAAGAGATGAAGGAGGAGATCAAGGAAAGGGATAACAAAATTAGAGAAGAGCTGAGGTGGAGAAATAACCACTTGGAAGATCAAATAAAGAAGAGAGAAAACATCCTAGCAATAGCCCTCTAGTAGAGAGATGAAGAATGGAGAGAGGAGCTGGCAAACAAAGACATAATTTTGAGGGCTGAATTGAAGGAGAGAGAGAAGGTTTTTGTTAATGAGAAGGTACGGATCAATCCATCAAGATGGTCGGAGGAGAGGGAGAGAAGGAGATGGAGAAAAACCTATTAGAAGGCCGATGCCTTTGGGTGCCCATACAAGGAAATTGTCAAAAGGAGATTAGACCAAAAATTCAGGAAGAGATGAGGGAGATGGAAGCCTCCCTGAACTATAGGGAGAAGCTATAGACTGAAAGTTTGAATCTCTGCAACTCCAACTTAAGGAACATGTACAATGCTCAAGGAGAGTTTGAGAGTGCACTCAATTCCATCAAAGGGCGCACGAGTCGACAAAGTGAGCAATGCAAGGATGCTAGAATGGTTTGGCAAACCAACTTCTAAGGGATAAAACACCAGTGCCCAGTTTCCATCTCCGGGACATGTCCCATCCTCAAGATGGTTACAATTTGAACCAGCTTAACCTCAATCCTCTAAATCCCATCCAAAGAAAAAAGAAGTTAACTTTGCATTCTCTTCCTCGTAATTTCACACTTTTTAATTGAAATATAAATAAAAATCCAATTTCTAAAATTTGTGCCACCTGTGTATTGTGTTGTATATTTTTGCATCTTTGTACAATTTCTGACGATGAAGGTGATGAGTCCAAAACTCATTAGATTTTTAACCATCTTTTCCTAAGCTTAATATGAAAATAATGTCAATTGTCCGCGTAAAAGTGATAATTGACTCAAATTCCAATTTGCAGAAAATACAGTAGAAACTCAAATTTTAGCAAAAATAAGAAGAAATCAGCTTACAGCAGAATTGAGGTCACAACTGGGAATTTAAGTCGCGACAGGAAGTTCAGTTTCCAGCAATTCCAAGTCACGACATCAACAAATTTGGCTTTGAAGAAGAAATCAAACGCGGGAACAAGTGAAGTCAGTGACTTGAAGAAGGAGGTTGCACAAAGAAGACGGGTTTGAGATTAAAGGAAACAGTCAAATGAAGAATTCATGTCGCTGACATCATTTTGATGCCGCGACGCCAAAAGGAGATAAAACGTATGTCATGACATAACTCGAGGTCGCGACAAGGATCTCGTCTTATGAAGCCACAAGAGAGGTTCCTCGCAAGTAAAAGCAGTCGCAACTAGTTTTTAATTAAAGGGTTTGTCTGAAGTCGCGACATGCCATACAAAACGCCACATGAAAAAATGTGGAATCTGAAGTTTTAACAAGAAAATGATGTCGCAACCACTCATTCAGTCGCAACCTTAAGAAGAGTCGAAAGCGTAAACAGAAAGTCGCGACATCACTTTGATGTCGCGACCTGAAAATAGTTGGAAAGAAAGAACTCAGTTGCAATATGGAACTGAGGTAGCAACCTGAAGAAAAGAAATGGAAAGCAAAAGAGGTCGCGATATCGCGATATCGCCACATAACACCGGTGCAGGTCGCAAGTATCAACAATCGGCGAACATCAACAAAAGATGTCGCGACATCACTTCGGATGTCGCGTGAATTACGAGCGGTGATTTTGCAAGACAAACTCGGGTTGCAAATGTAAAAGGAAGAGGTCGCATCGATCATGAGCTATCGGGTAGTTCCATGTCGCGACATCAACTTGAGGTCGCGACATAGAATAGTGCGTGAGTCGGGCTTTTCTTTCGATTTGACCGGAGCATTTTGGGGATTCCCATTCTTTTACAAAGATAAATAGATAGCTTTCGAATAGTAAAGTAGTTTCTTTCCTTCTTCACTACCAAAGAAAGGAAAAGAAGAGGAACTCAAGGTATATTTTAGAGTAGATTTTTATTTTTTATTTTTTAGTTTTATTTTCTCAAGTTTTTGAATCGCGAATCAGGCGAGATTTAGTAGAATGACGTTAGCTCTTTATTTTTCTTCAAAAGATATCGTCTGAAATTCTATGAAATCTAGACAAATTTCGAATTCATTTCTTTTCGTATTATCAAGTAATCACAAGTATCGTGGTGAGACGCAAGATACTCCATTTCTTGATTCGCAATGCAAGAATCAGAGCGCAGCTCACCGGATTTGATTTATATTTAGTTACGCCTTTCCCGCATTTATGGAGAATAATTTGGGTTCGATTTACTTAACTGTCGCTTTTGAATAATAGATAAGTTCCCAATGGGAGTACCTAATACCGCCTTGAGGGAACGATCTTGCTCGATATCCGTGGATGCCCTCGAGTGACATGTAGACGGAGATTCCTAAGAGTTGAGAGCATTCTTTTCTGGGTATGTTCGACTACCATCGACGAACTGCTGAGCTCTGAGAGTTCATTTTGATAAATCCCATTCGGCCTATACCTTGAAGTCGGAGGTGTATTTAACAATATAAATGATCAGAGTTCACCTCAATCTAAGGTAAGTTCCAACTCCCATGTTAGCTTAGATCCGATCAAGGGAAAGGGAGAACCCGCAGATCGAGGTCGAGCCACTAATTAAGTGGTAGAAATTTTGCGAAATCTCCGGTATGTAAAGCAAAAAAGTTCATTGCCAACAGAAACGGGTGTGAAGTATTGAGAAAGAAAAATACCCAAATCTTGTAAGAGAATGTGGAATACGTAGCTGGTTTGATTCGGTCTTTCAAGAGGCGGCGATATTAAATCGTTGAAAACTGAGAAAATCCACCTACACTAGGAAATTCGACAAAATTCAGATCCCATACATGTAATGTAAGAACTGGATGGTGCCGAATTAATCGTCGCATTGTATTTCTCATTGATGGTTTTCTTTTCTCTCGCAGGGATTCAATCCAATTTTTTATATATACAATACTTTTAGTCATTCACTTTTGTTTTAGTTTAATTTGAACATATTCAATAGTAGGATTTTTTATTTTTTCTGCTTTGATAAAACATTCATTATGAGTTTTGAGTCCAAATAGTATGAAATTTTAGTGTTGGGGTAGTTGACCTCGTAATTCGCTTATCAATATCTCTGTGGAATGATAATTCGACTTACATTCGATGCATTACTAGATGACTTGTGCACTTGGTGTTGCCAAGGACCGAACCCTTATTTTTAATCCCAACATTAAGAGAAATTTATTTTAGTAAGCAAACTTATCCAAAGTGACATGGGTATAAGAGAATTGTAAGGTCAGTTGTGAGGGGCTATGTTAATTGAGGGGTTTTAGTCTATATAGAAAAGTAACAAGTTTTTATGAGCAGCCATTGGCCGGATTGAAAGAATTAATTAGAATCAATATTCTCGACGAAAGAAGGAAATACTAATTTGGACATTTTAAGAAAAGAACGCACAAGCCAAGCAAGGGCTACATCGCCCACTAATTTAACAAGCCATGTTGAAAAATATTTGTTTGGGGCTTTGACTAATCCTATTAATCTAAGTGTGCCTTGATTAGCGTGAAAACTTTAATGCATAGGAGTCAGATTCGACTCGATTCCAAAGCATGAATTGAGAGAACACTCGTGAGCTTAAGAAAGACAAAGAGCAGAGAACTGGCCTATGGCATGAGAGACATGACCAAACGTAGGAACAGAGGGACAAGAGCGAAGGCCCCCATTACCGACTAATAATGGAGACTTCTCGAGGCCTATTATTCGTGAAGAATATTCTCGTAATCGATAGCCTACTGAGGATGCAAATAATTTTGAACTAAAGCCGCTCTTAATTACAATGGTTCAAGAACATCGCTGATCGGGTCATCCCACCGAAACCCAAACGAGCACTTGGGAAGAGCCGTGATGGCTAATACAAGCAGTTCGAATGGGCGTGAGACCGAGGTGATAGCGTTGCATCTCTTCCATTTTCTTGAGAGACATAGCAGCCACATGGTATGAATCATTACCATATGGTTCGCCTCGATACTTGGGAGGAGTTGGTAGAAGCATACTGGGCAGATTCTTTTCCATCTCTCACTTCGTAGAGACGAAGAGAGATACCAAAAGATATTCCAAATGCGGAAGATGATTTATATGTAGCTTGGGGAAAGCATTCAAGAGGTTGTCAAGAGGTGCTCTATGATGAATAGATTTGAAGACCTGTATTGGACATAAAGGTATCATGCTTTAAATGATACATCCAAGGGCACATCGATGCTTCATGCTGGAGCATCTTAAATGAAAAAGTGATGAAGAGGCGAGAGATCTCATAGGTTGATTTAGCAAATGCAATATGAAAGCTCCATCCGAAGCCAAGAGGAAGCAGCAGAGGAAAAGGGGTCATGGAGTTGAGCAAGATGACAGCCATGGAAGCAAAGTTAGATGCCATAATGCATAGGATGGACAAACAAGAGAGAAAGATGCACACTGCTCATGAAATAGGAGCAGTGGAAAGAGAACTTATGAGTTGGGCGTCGACGTGCCAACAGAAGAAGATTCTTATGGTGCTGAGGAGGTTAAGTACGTGAACGAGCAAAGAAGTTATCATTTCAAGCCAAATCCTAACTTGCCCACACACTACAATCCAGCACTGAGGAACCATGAGAATTTCTCATATGGTGGAGGGGCACTACATGGCCCAAGGCAGGGACAGCATCCTCAACAAGGATATCAGCAGCCACCAAGGTTCGTAAAGTACAGCGATCAAGGAGGTGAGTGCAGAAATGAATATCGTAGTCGAGGAGAACCCAACATTCGAAGAACAAATGCCGCAGCTCACGGGGATGGCCAAGAGGCTGGCTACAATTCCAAGTGAACAGAAACTATCTGACTTGGAAGTCTTCAAGTCTGACACTACATGTTTCGGGAAGAATGCTAAAGGCCTCACCGAAAAATTTAGAGACACAAGTATATCCGGCCCTCGAATATGCCAAATCGTAATGCGGTACATTCCTAAGGACACGCAGAAGAACCCAAAAGACCGTATGGCAATTCGGAAGCTAAGAAGTAAAATATTTGAGCAGCAACAAAGACAGTAAAGGAAAGAAGAGAAGAAGAAATGTGATTGAACAATCGAAAGGAAGTAATGACCAAAAAGAAGTAGAAGGAGTACTACAGATATGACCGCGAGTGCTATCTCTTACGTAGACTCTCGTAAGTCAGCAAAGAGAAGAACAGTTTTCTAAATTCTTGGATATTTTCAAGAAAATAGAAATAAATATCCCATTTGCAGAGGTGATCAGCCAAATGCCTCTTTATGCAAAATTTCTGAAGGAGATATTGAGTAAGAAAAGAAAGATAGCTGAGGAGGGTATAGTTAACTTGACTACTTGCGTAAAGTACATTATTCAGCGTAAGCTCCTGAAGAAAGATGAAAGTTATCCCTGCGCTTTTACCATTCCCTGCTCCATAAGGAAATATGAATTCAAGAAAGCTTTATGTGATTCTGGCGCGAGTATCAATTTGATGCCTCTATCAGTAGTGCAGAGACTAAGTTTGGGGGAACTTACCACAACAACAATTACATTGCAGATGGCTGATAGATCAATGGCACAACCGTAGGTGATTCGAAGATGTACTTGTCATGGGAAATTCATTTTCCCAAAGGATTTTGTTATCATGCACGGGAGGAAGATCTGTGTTCCTTGTTAAGCCGAAGGCCTTTCTTAGCAAATGTGAGCGCTTGATCGACGCATTTAAAGCGTGAACTCATTAATTTAGGAATCGGGATGAAGCAGCTGCATTTTAATATTAATAGAGTCCGAAATATCCTAATGTAGAGGCAGCATGCAGTGCGGCTGTAAGAAACAATAGCCTTCTCAATGATGAATTGAATTCTGATTGTATCATTCAACACTCTATCAATGAAATTGAGATGAATTTTCAGTACCTTGAGAGCTTTGATTGTGAAGTTCTGCCTTCAAATTTGTTTAACATGAAACAAATTTCTCGAGTATGTTTTAGAAAATAGTCAAGATGAAGTAAGCAATGTAAACAAAGAAACTCAAGGAGCGTGAAACTAGTGCGTATGGGCTAACATTGAAAGAATGCCCAGTCATTTAAAATATGAGTTTTTAGGAACCGTAAAAGAGAAACCACTATCATATCACCGCATTGACTGCCGAAGAACGTAAGGCCGGTAATTTTGAGAAAATACAAGGAAGCGATTGCTCGTCAATTGAAGATCCTCGAAGGGTATCGCCTCTATTTGCATGCACAAAATATGCTGGAAGATAATGCAAAAATTCTATTGAGCATCAAAGGAGTACGAACCTGATGAAAGAAGGTCGAAAAGAAGTTCAAATGGTTAAATGCAAAGCTTTATATATGCTATATCGAGAAGTTCGGTAAGCCCAGCGACATGTGGTTCCTGGAAGAAAGGTGTGGATTCACTATAATCGAAATGAAAAGAATGAATCGATTCCTATAAGAACCGTGGATATGATGGAGGGTGTGTATTGACTACGTAAAATTGAATACGCAACCGGTAGAAGATCATTTTCCCCTGCCTTTCATTGATCAGATGCTGGATAGGTTGGCAAGACACCCTCATTTTTGTTTTCTTGATGGATACTCTGGATATAACCAAATTGCTATTGCACCTGAAGATTAGGAGAAAACCACTTTTACATGCCCATTTGGTACTTTTGCTTTTAGGAGAATGCCATTTGGTTTGCGTAATGCTCCTGGTACCTTCCAAAGATGCATGATGTCTATATTTTTCTCGATTCCAGCGTAAGAAGTTATGGAGATCTTCATGGATGATTTTACGTTGTATGGATCCAGCTTTGAACAATGCCCGCATAACCTCGGGATGTGATTTCAAAGGTGCAAGGACAAGAATCCGGGTTCACTGGGAAATGCCATTTTATGGTTACGTATGAATTGGTTCAGGCACATGATTTCGCAGCCAGGCTTGAGGTAGACCGTAGCAAAGTTTGAATTATAAGCAAAACCCACGCCACCCACTACGCCAAGGGAATAAGAAGTTTCAGACATGCCGATTTTATGTAAGATTTGTCGAGATTTCTCAAAATTGCTGGTAACACGTGCAAATTGGCCGAAAAAGATACTAAGTTCTATTTTGATGACCCCTTAAAGCATTTGAAGAAATCAAATCCAGACTAGTTAAAGCTCCCATCATGGCAAAACCAGATTGGAACAGAGAATTTGAAATCATGTGTGATGCCAGTGATTTGCAATGGGAGTCGTATCGGGGGACGTAAAGATGAAAAAAGTGTTCGTCTACTATGCTAGCAAAACCTTTAATGAAGCACAAGAAAATTACTCTACTACTTAAAAAGAGATGCTAGCAATAGTGTTTGCATGTGAAAAAATTCAGGCCATACATTTTGGGTTCATATTGTTATACATTAATCATCATGCAAAGAATTAAATATCTAATGGCAAAGAGTTAAGCAAAGCCAAGATTGATCGTGTGGGCAATTATTATTATGTGAATTTGATTTAGAAATAAAAGACAAGAAGGGTAGTGACAATGTGATAAATTCGATCACTTGTCAAGGGTAGAGAAAACCACTCTGCATAAGAAGAAGGAAGAGAAGAGAAAATTTTCCAGATGAGCAAAGATTTCAAATTCGGCCACCAATCACCCCGGGTATGTTGATATTGTGAATTTCTTAGCTTGTGGAATTATGCCACCAGAATTCAGCTACCAACAAAGAAAAAAGCTAAGGATTGACAGCAGGTACTACATCTGGGATGACCCATTATTGTTTAAAAGAGGAGCTGATCTGATTATAAGGAGATGTGTACCAAAAGGTGAGCAAAGCAAGATTTTAAAAGAATGTCATGCATCACCTTATGGAGGACACTTTGCAGGAGATAAAACAGCCCATAAAATTCTCCAAATGATTTTATCGCCCACGATTTTTAAGGATTGTTTCAATGGGTAAAATTGTGTGATCAATGCCAAAGAATGAAATATCAGCGCAGTGGCATGAGATGCCCCCCGCAAGTATCCCGTGGTGCGCTTGTTTGGATGTATGGGGAATGGATTTTATGGGGCCTTTTCCAATTTCGTTTGGAAATATATACATACTCTTAGCTGTGGATTATGTATCAAAATGGGTAGAAGCAGCAGCATGTCCAAAGAATGATACCTGGACTTACATTCAGATTTACTACTTGTATGACCTGTGCACTTGCAGTGCCATAGACTGAACCCTTATTTTTAATCCTGAACATTAAGAGAAATTTATTTTAGCAAGCAAACTTATCCAAAGTGTGATAGTGGTATAAGAGAATCAGAAGGCTCTTTAGGCCATGTTAATTCGAGGGTTTTAGTCTATATAGAAAAAGGCGAACAGAAGGCTATGAGTTTGTTGGTTTGGTTGAAATTGAATGATAAGAAGTAGAGTTTAATGCCGTGATGATTGTCTAATTGAAATGAATTGCTTAATCAAATGAGCTTCCGAGTTGTGGTCACGATAGCACAATAATTTGTTTGAACCAAACAGAAAATCAGAGATGAAATTGTTAGAATAAGCCAGAATAAAATATGCTGTGTATGTCAACAAATGTAAATAGGTTGAAATTCTTAGATTCTAAAAGATCAAATAAATTGATGATATGTTAATCAAAGCTTTCTACATAATTTCGCTTCGTTTGAACAAAGATGGGGTTTTTAACGATCGATATAGGCATTGGTCAGTAAGTACCTTGAAAACCATTATGTCGTTAGAACAACTTCACTATTGAACCCAACAGCTGACCAAAAAAATATCCCGAAATCGTTACAATATTATTCTGGCGCTTAAAATCACGTGACGCCTACAAATCCAACAACAAATGATTTAGTCATCCCCGGAAGCTGGTTTCGCAGCCTCCTCGTGATATGCTTAAATGCATATGGCCTTATACATTATTTGATCCAATGCCAATTTTTATCATCATAATACATGAAATAAACTTGAAGGCCTTCAATCTGAACTGTAGTAAAGAACCATAAGCTTCCCAATTTTCAAGATGAGTGCGTAGAAAAAGTAATCAAGAGGACAAGTTTGGGAGGTATATTGGGCAAAAGAAGGAAAAGGAACCTAGCATGGAAAGAAAAATCAATTGAGTAAAGATGCACAAAGAGGTGCACAGAACAGAAAACTGAGAAGCTGAAAAATATGTCAGTTTCAAGGAGGAATGAGTTTTGCCTCAGGCCTTCCTCCCAGCCATTAAGTTCTTAGGGGTGCTCTACACTTATGTTTAGCAATCTAATGCCAACTCGGTATGGAGTTACTAACCCAAAAACTTGCTAAGGGGAGGTAGAAAGCTATGAGGCAAAACATTGCACAATTTCAAACTGAACAAAATGAAAAGAAAAGAGCTCAATCAGAGAGAAATTGAATTTGAAACAGAAGTAGAAGAAAAGCCACAAGTGGAAAATATGCAGAAAGATGTACCTAACCAAATCTGATTATGCTTTTAAAGTTTGTTCTGAGTATAAAAGAGAGGATGAGCAGTTGAAGGCTAAATGATGAACAATATGTGCACTATGGGTGAACTTTAGCTTAAAATTACCGGGCTATCCGGTCAATGCCCATGCCAGATTAAAGACAAGCCTCTCTAAAAGACCTATTTGATCTTGATGATTGTGTTATGCCTACATTAGTGGAGAATAATATGACTAACAAACCTATGAGACCTTAGTCACCTGAAAAGCAGACTACCATTCTTTTTACAATATGATCTCATATGTTTGCCTAATCTTGGTAAATTATTCATAAAGGGAAGACCAACACACACTCATATTAGAAGTCAAGAACTGAATGTTTACAAGGTATAAATTATCTCTGCCATATTGAATAATCCACAATGAAAACCCTATATTCATAAATTAAACCTTAGGGGTTGGAATTCCTTGATATCACAACTGACATTTTACTAAAGCCAGATTGCTGATATGACTAAAAAGATAATTAAAAAAATGTCCTTAAAAATAAATTTTAATTGTTTGAGGACAAACAATGAGCTTTTTCTTTGCTTTAGGACAATCAACATTTTAAGTTTGGAGGAGTTTGATGAGTATGAAACTCATATATTTTTAAGTCCATTTTTAATGAATATTTGAGGCTTAAAAGTTCAATTTAATGCAAAATTATGGAATCTTCATCCAGATTTGTGTTTTGCAAGAATGTAAAGAAAAAAATAAAACAAAGAAGAAAGGAAGTATAGCGCTTCGTGTCCGAGTTGCGACATCAACTCCACGGGCCGACATCGGGTGAAAAGAGTAGTGACATCAACCTGCAGTCTCGCGACATTGGGTGAAAAGAGTCATGACATCAACCCCAGAGTCAGCGGCTGACAGTAAGAGTTGCAACATTCGCTTAAGGAATGTCCATATCAAATGTAGAGTCGCGACATCACTCTAGAGCTCAGTCCAAAAAGCGACACCAAAAGTAGAGTTGTTAGACCAATTTGTGCAAACAAAGTTATGACACTGCCGCCAAAGGATTATTATCTAATCCCTAGTAACGGTGCCAAAAACTTGTTAGACCAATTTGTGCAAACAAAGTTATGACACTGCCGCCAAAGGATTATTATCTAATTCCCGACAACGACACTAAAAACTTGTTAGACCAATTTGATGAAAATATGTGTTTGTCTTTTTTCTTTTTTTTTTTAAACTAGATTCATTAAAAATTTTGATTGGTCTAAATCACTGTAAGTGCATAGATTGTACAAGTAATAAAAGTGAATTTTCATTAAGTCTAAATATCGTTCCCACGAGAATGGATGATGAATCATAAAACCAACTACCCCAACTACTCAAGATCCTTACTATTTGAACTCCAATATTAAGATGATTTGAGAACGAATAAAATAATGCTAAGTAATTGCACTAGTATACATAAAATATTAATAAGAATGGAATTGAGAGTTCACTTAATTAGGCAACACTGGGACATAGACCAATGAATAATTGTCAATTTCTGCATCATTTTGAATGTTAATGCTTTGCTGAAAAAATAAGAATTTGTCGAAGATGGATTGTGGTATAGTTTGATTTCTCCCCATACCTTTCACTAAATTAGAGATTCATGTTCATTTATGACTCTTGAATCTAATCGCCATTTATAGGATATAATCTTCTTTCTAAGAGTTGAATATTTTTCCTTTTCAAGACTTTACACTCCGTATTTAGGACCTAAGCACTTCGCCTCATAGATGTGGATACTGCAAGCCTCTCCACTAGATGACACTCTGTATCCTTCAATTTGATGAAATTCTCCATCTCCTTTATTAGATCCTGCTAACACGAGATCAAAATCCTTTCATCGAAAGAGGAGAAACCTCTGAAAGTTATTAAATTGATACTTCATCAAACTATCCTTAACCATGAGTAATGATTTATCTGAGTAATCTTTCAGAGTTCATTAGTTTCAAAGTATTAGTCTACCATACCCACAAAGAACTACTCTATACCCTCAGGATTCTCCATCTTTGTGTCACGCAGAGGACCTCCTGGAAATCAGAGCAAGATACAATACTTTGCTTGGGTACAAGGTACTAGAATTGGGAACAATTAAGTTCAAAAAATAATACCGATAAAATAAATTCAAGAATTCTAACTAAGGCGTTCTTCCACTTTATGTAGAAAGATGATTATCATCATCGACCCATTCCCAAAGGGAGCTCAACCTTTCAAAACTGGTTTACTCATATCAATGACTAACTGATCAGGAAAATTCACTGAAAGTGTAAATGAACTGAAACAAATGAAATCCAAAAATTTTTCCAAACTCCATTTAATTCAAAACAGTAGAGAAAGAGAAAATTTTACAAAAAATCCCAGTGAGAAGCTGCACTTCAGTTCATTATTCAACTCCAGAAAATCAAAAGAAAACTAACTAAAAAATACGCTCAAACTAAATCTACTAAAAAGGAAATAAAAGAAAAATAATATACAAAGAGTCTTCAACTACCCGTGTCCCTGAATTCGAAGTCGCGCATAGTACCCTAGATGCCTATTTGGCAGATCTTCCAATGTCATTGCACTTCAAGATGGTGTTGTGGATCCTCAAATTTCTAGTCCAATTTTGGTCACCTATCGCGACATAGAAGTTCTGGCCGCTGGTTTAGCTTTCAATCTTTATCATTGGCTTCTATCGTAGCATGCAATTTTCTATCGCGACCTGTTATCTGAGCTTTTTTCTTAGATTATGTCACGACAAACTTTGATAATATCACAACAGAGTTTTGATGTAGTAGTCTTGTTCTTGTCGTGACAGGAATGTCTTATGTCGCAACAAACTTTTTGTTTGCAACCAGCTTCTCATTTCTTTCTGCTTCTGGAAACTGTCGCAATATCAATTTCTTTGTCACGACAAGCATTTTTCCCCTTCAGCTTGTCTACTTTGCCGTGACAGAGTTTTCTATGTCGCGATAGGATTTCTATGGTTCCTTATTAACTTTGTCGCTACAGAGTTTTCTTGTCTTCGACGCACTTTTCTTCTTTAAATTTCTCAGAATGGGTCGAGCCGCTTGTTAATGACATAGAAATCGTTGTTGCAACAAACTTGACTTGGCTAATCTTAGTTCTCTTTCAATTTCTGTCGCGATCGAGTTTCCTTTTGTAGCGACAAAATTCTATCAATCTGCATTTTTTATTGTCGCGACAAAAAACTTCCTTGTTATGATAGAGATTCTGTCTTCAATTCTTCACTATGTCGCAATATAACTTTCTTTGTTGCCATTCCTCTTGTATTGTTCTTCAACTTCTTGTCGCAACAGAGATTTCCTTGTCGCGACAGAGTTCTGTTGCTCTTTGTTGTGAAGTCTGGATGTTTTGTCGCGACAGAGATGCTTCATTGAGCTAGTCCCATGTTGAAAACCTTGTCGCAACATAAAAACACTTATCGTAGCTGATTTGTGTCATATCCTTGCCATTTTCTATCGCAACAGAGTTGTCTTTTGTCACGACAGAGTTCATATGCTAAACTTCATACTTTTATGTTGCGACAAAGTTAGGATTTTCGGACACGCCCCTTGCCATTTGCCTTGACTACTGCTTCTCGCGACAGAGTTAAGAGGTCGCCATAGTCCTCTTTACATTCTTCTTCATCAATGTTAAGTACGTAGACTTATTTCGCTCGAGTTCAGCCTAGACTTTGTTGCGACATACAACCGTCGGTCGCGACATAGTTCTTTCGTATGTTAAATTATCGCAACATAAAAACTAGTGTTGCGACAAGGGAATGCCGCATTTTTTGACACTTTTTTTTCTTCTTTTATGCTGAATTATCTCATTTTTCAATTAAAACCTACAAAACACAAAGTTGGTGAATATTCCATAATTTGACATTAAAATATATCTTAAAACTCAAGTAAAAATATGCTTAAAAATGAATTAAAAATAGAAGAGTTTAGGACTCATTAAGAGTCACGACATCAACTCCAGAGTCGTGACTCTAAAAGCGACATCAACAAGAACATTCAGAGTCGCAACACCACATCAGAGAGTCGCGACATTAGAATTTAGCGACACATTTAGAGTTGCGACACCACATCAGAAATGTCATGACACCAATTCCAGAGTTGTGACATCAGATAAAGGTTGCAACATTGAAGGCACCCATTCCAGAGTCGTGACTCCAACAACAACAGCATATCAAAGTCGTGACTTCGATTCTCAAAGTCACGACATTTCACAGACAAGCAAAATGCAGAGTTGCAACACCTGAAATTGAGCCACGACATCACAACAACAATGTCGCAACATCAAGCACGACTAGGGCAGATTTTTAGCTTTTCAAGTCCGCATTATCCACCTCGTTTTCAAGGCCCAAATCATGGGACCCTATAATGAAGCTCCTAGGGTAGAAAAACACTTTAGGAAACGAATCGCATAATTTCTCAAAAAGCTAAGAGTAGCCGGCTTTTGAATATTTTTTTATTTTTTCTTTTGTTATTTTTTTATTTTGTTTTTTTTCATCTTTAGAGTAGTGGATCCGAATCGAAATTTCTGTTAGGATCGTTGTAAATCAAGTCATTTATGTCTAAATTTGAGTGGAATCGATTATTTATGGAATCTATTTTATTCAGTTTTGATTATAGTTTCAATGGATTTATCTGATCAACTAGTTATTGTCACTTGTGATCCAGTTATGGAAGGCTAAGCTCCCTATGGGAGGGGATTAGAGTTTTGGTTATCATTCTATAGTATTTAAATGAATGTTGTGGGTTTGAGTATTGGATTGATTTAATTGGTATTATTTTAGAAATTTTATGTTCTAAGTATCAGTAGATTATACCCAAAAAGAGCTGTATCTGTGCTCTGATTTCCAGGATCCCTCCACGTGACACAGAGACGGACTACCTGAGAGCAAGGAGTAGTAACTTACGGGTATACTAGGCTGATACCTTTAGAACTAATGCACTCTAAATATCACTATGATGAATCATGGGTGAAGTTCTAACCTCTGACTTCAAGGTTCCTTTCTGGGTGACAGTAGAAATGTGTTCCCGAGGCATAACGACCATATGTGATTAATCATTTTAATATTGAGAGAGTTCATCTTAGTTTGAGAGAATGTTTGTGCTCTTATAAGATATGAGTGATTATTCTGACCTAACTGCAGATTGAGATGTCACTTAAATTGAAGGAGACTTATGTTATCCTGTCTATGGGGGCAAGTAGACTTCAGTCCTGAGAAATGCTTGTGAAGTAATGGTTTAGGAAAAATAGTCAGATCTTAGAAAGATGATCAAATCCTAAAAGTAGCGATTTAAACTCATCGACCCTACAGAATACAAGGTTTCAAAGAGTGGAATGTATAGTGTCAGGATGTATTCCAAGGCTCTACTACTTTAGTCATGGACAAATCCAGAATTCAAGTCCATAATTAAATTATTTTTGAACCTCATGCAATTTGATGATCATAACACTGATCCCATTCCCAGTGTTATTCCAACTCAGCGAAACCTCTAATCCATTTAGTTTGAATTATTTTCTTCATTAAATTAAAATATAAAAAATATTTTCATTCCATTTAGGCTAGTTAAATCCAATCTTTCAAATTTGTAATGATTTCTTGGACTTGATCTTGAGTAGTAGGTACTTGATCTTTAAATTTTCTCATCAATCCTTGTGGAATGATATCCGGACTTCTAGAGTCCACTTTATTACTTGTATGACCTGTGCACTTGCAGTAATTTAGACCAAACTGAATTTTAAGCATTATCATGAGCAAACAGCAGAAAAACAATATTATTAGACAATCAAGTTGTTGGTATTGAATTTTGTCTATACAAAATTTGAACGCCATCAAGTTTTTAAGGCTATTGCTCTTTTATGGATTGACTAGTCCTAGCAAGAATGTTAGAAATGAGGTGAGCAAATTTTGGGCAACTAACAAGCTTTGCACCGTGCTTGAGATCAAGAGTCTCTTGGTAGTCAGGTCACATTAATTTTGGTTTGAACAGTAAACCCAAGGTTAATGCTGGATAGAGACAAAGTTGGGTAGATGTGTACATGAGATGTACACACATCAAGAGTTGATAATCCAATGATGGTGCTTTACATCACGCCGATAGCACTGATTCGATAGTTGCTTAGATTTGCACTGATATGGACAAGATACCTACCTTTTGAATCAAGGTGGCTTTTTGGGTAAATCTACCTTTTGACCCAAGGTGGTTTTTTAGGTAAACCCAAAGTCATTTTTGATGATATTGGATATCGACCTACTAGGAAAACTTCCAGGTTCTCTTGAATCAATAGTGGGGCTATCGATTCACAATAAAAATAGTGGAGCCATAATGCGCAATTTCTCTATCAAGCCGTAATATCCATGCATTAATTTAAAGTACAATCTAACATGATCTTTTACATCTAGGTTGTTAGAATCACACCATATCAACAACTGTGAACTCGTGATCAATATTAGATGCCAATAAGTTGATCGACCCAACTTCTTGTACTGGCTAAAGAATTTGAGAATTGTTCTCAAAAGGGGAAGATTAGCCTATGTCCTTACTAAGTCACTCTCTCAATCCTTAGTTGTTGATACATCTGAAAGAATTTAGAGGGCATATCAGAAGCGCTTAATTGATAGTGTGAGGGCATGATTGATTATCCTCACCTCCATGTCACTTGAGCTTAAGAAGCAATATAAGACTGTGGATGCATATTTCATAGTACACCATCTAAGGGGACTCTATAATGAGCATGCGAAAACTGAATCCAATATGCTTTTTAGCTCCAAGATGGAGGGAGGGATATCCTCAGTGCAACATGCACTAAAATTGTACGAGATAAAGCCACGGATGAGACAAAAACTGGGAGTGGAAAATACGGTAAAGAATGGCAAAGAGTGGAAGGAGGAATGTTCAAATACCCTCATGGGAATGGGGATGTTCAAACGTCCTGTAACCATTAAAAATGCTAACTTATGGGGACCTTCCAATTATCCCTTACAACTACTCATAAAATGCTCTGGTGATTTTTCTTTAATTTGTAATTTCTAATGAATTTAAAATACAATTTTAGGACTATAATTTGCGTTTTCTAAAAACATGCTCTGAACAAGTCCAAGGCTCACTTCTGAATTTAAGATCGAATTGATACACATTGAATACAAAATCTATCAAGGTTTTCTTTCCTCGAAGTCCTAACTTCTAAAACACTTCAAGATCATGCTTGAAAATGTGTTTTTTTTATTTTTATTTTTATTTGAAAAACTATGTTATGAATCTTCAATATGCTGAAAATTAAAATGAAAATTTTTACATTTTTTTTTTTATTAATTTAATGAGAATGGCTAGAAGTCAATCTACAATTCATCATTCAAAGTATTAAGCTTCAAACTTTATCTCAATCATTATACAATCAGCTGCACATGTTAGTACTAAAAATATTTCCCATGTTTAAAGCTCTATGTATTGTCTGTTTGTGAAACTGAAAACTCTATCCACATTCCTCATGTCATTTCCACTCAGTCCTTGCCCTTAAAGAACCCTCACATCTACTGTATGTCAACTAGTAGGGGAGAGTATCTTCCACTCCGCTGCTTCTATTGGTCTTCATACTGTTCCAGACCATACTGAATTTATTCCCTTTGATAAATACTTGTTCTCTTACAAATGCTCATTTCTAATTCTCTCCTCATTGTGTTGCATACCAGCTAACTTGGAAGGAATTGTTTTTATCAAGATTGTGAAATGAACATGAACAAAGAAGGGAAAATTTTATCACATGAGTTTTGGTTCGAAGGCTTTGGCTCTTCAATCAAGCTTTGCTGGGCAAATGGTTTTGGAAATTTGTGGAAGGAGAGTTCTTCTGGGGAAAAATTATTGTTGCCAAGTTTGGGGAAAAGGAAGGGAGATGGTGTTCCAAGAAAGTGATAGGACGGATGAATGGTAGCGAAAACGCTAGGCTGGACCATTTCTTAGTCCATATGGATTGTTCAGTGATGTCTCTGCAATGCAGTCTTGCTCAGACTGAAATGAATTACTGCCTGGGCTCCTAAATGAGTAAGCTGAGAAGAGGATCATCTCTGTTAAAATTTGAGAATATGTGGTCATATAAAGTGGGGTTTAGTGATCACTGTATAGAATTGGTGGTAAGGAATCAGTAGACAGGGTTCTGCTAGTTTCATGTTAGTTCAGAAACTGAAGGTGCTTAAAGGACTTTTAAAGTCCGGAACATGGGCGCTTTCCATGAAATAGAAGTGACGAAGGCTGAGGTGTTAGAACCAGATTGGTGTTTGTAATGCTTATGAAATTTTTGCTCCCTACTTCCCAAGATGTGGGATTGAGGGAGGAAGCGAGGGAGAATTTCAAAAAGTAGGTTTTGATGGATGAATTAAAATACTATTTTTCAAAAAAAAAAATTACTAAAATAATTTGTTTTTGAAACTACTGCCCAATCTAACGTGCTCGGGGCCATATGTTAATGACCGAAGGATTTGCCACGTCTCGAATGCTTTATTTTTTGGCTAAAATTTTTAGTTTCAATTATCGGCTGCCTCAATTATAGCCTTCAAACAAACTTTTAAATTTCAATCAAGCCGCTTGCCCTAAACAAATGCGATTATAATTATTTCAAGCTTGATAATTATTTTATAACTTTTTAATTTAAGCTGATAATTATTTTATAATTATCCAAGATCGTAAAGGTTAAATTCCTGTAGTGTACCCAAACACTATATTTAATATTTTTTATAAATGCTGCAAATAATTGTTTTAGATTTTTATAAATATGTAAATATTTATATATGTTTATTCATGTATCTGCAATAAATATTTTAAATTTAAAATATCGCTAATAATGCCTAGCCTTTTTAAGTTGATAATTATAATAATAATTTTTAAATAAATTTATATTTTAAATAGAATATCAAACATACAATATTTATAATTTTCATATAGGTGCCAAATTTAAAATATGTATAATGCCATTAATTATGTCAAGCTGATAATTATTTTTATAATTATCCAATTGTAAAGGTTAAATCCTAGAAAATCCAAACCCTTCAAATTATATTTTTATAATCATAGATTTTTACAAATATAAATATTATATATGTTTATTCAGGTACATTCAAATTGCAATAAATATTTCAAAATTTTGCATAATCTATAAAAATTACTGACTTTAGGTTTTACGTATTTGGCTTATTCCTTTTATATTTAAAAATAAGTATTAAAATACATATTTCTTATGATTATGCAAATTTTAAAATATTTATTGCAATTTGAATGCATGAATAACATATATAAATATTTATTTATAAAATCTATAAAATTATAAATGATATTAAACTAGCTGTTTTGGATTTTTGTGTTTAACTATGATTTTATTAATTATAAAATAATTATCAACTTAAAAAAAATTATGCATTACATTAGATTTTAAATTTGCTTCATATATGAAATTATAAATATTTATTTTAAAGAGATTAGTTTGATATCTAAAATATTTAAAATATAAATTTATTTAAAATTATCATTATTATTTTTTACATCAACTTATTTAAAAATTATTGAAACGATAATATTGGTTATTCATAAATTACACGACTAATGTGCTCTAAATGCATTTTGATAAATTAATATTAAATTTTTTTACTATTTTATATTAAAACATTTTATTTATCAATACAAATTAGCACACAAGTTATTTATATTAGTAAAACCTAAAATAAGTATTTTTATGATTATAAAATTTTAAAATATTTATTGCACTTGAATGCATGAATAACATATAAGTAAAATATTTATATTTATAAAAATCTACGATTATAAAAATATTAAATCTGAAGTGTTTTTGGATTTTCTAGGGTTTAACCTTTTATGATTTTGGATAATTATAAAATAATTATCAACTTAAAAGATTGTGGCATTTTCGCGTATTTTAAATTTGCTTCCTATATGAAACTATGAATATTTATTTTAAATATTATGTTTGATATCTAAAATATTTAAAATATAAGTTTATTTAAAAATTATTATTATAATTATCAACTTAAAAAATTGCGGCATTATCACGTATTTTAAATTTAAACTATTTATTGCAATTTGAATGCATGAATAAACATATATAAATATTTATATTTATAAAAACTAAAATAATTATTTTTAAGACATAAAATATTAAATCAAGTGTTTTGAATTTTCTAGGATTTAATCCTTTACGATAAATATAAAATAATTATCAACTTAAAAGTTAAAAAGTCGTGCGCAAAAAGTCAAAAGTTATAAAATAATTATCAACTTAAAATATTATAATGTCGCGTTTCAGAATAACCATAATTGAAATAAAAAGCTGTCGTAAGACAACTAATTGACTTTAAAAAATTGATGAACTCGCAATTGAGACAAACCCAAGATCATCCCAATCATTGCTTACGTGGCCCAAACACATTAGATTGAGCAATAGTTTCAAAAACAAATTATTTTAGTTTTTTTTTTTTGAAAAATAATATTTTAATCTAAAACTCTGAAATTTCTTGGAGGCAAAAGTCTAGGATGTGATTTGAAAAAGAAGGGTGGATAAATATGATTTTTCAATAAAATTACTAATGCACATAGGAGAAGAAACCAGTTGATTGGAATTAAGATAAATAATGATTGGTTTATTGAAGGAACTGAATTGAAGACTAAAGTGGCAAAGACTCTTTAAGGTCTTTGTGAAGCCCAAGTATATTTAGGTCAGTAGGACGAGTTGAAAAAACTTTACCAAGTAATGGTGGTTGAAAAGTCAAAAAGTGAATTGGAAACACGTGTTGATTTAGGACTAAATTAAATTTGGAGACTTTAGTGATCAATGGGGGATGTTGAATTTTTGCCATGTTGACTTAAAATAAAATAAATAATTATAGGTAAAAAAAAAGGGATAGAAAATGATAGGGTTTGAAAAATAAGGCTCAAAGGCCCATTTGCTAGGCCTAAGAGAGAGGCATCGACCTGGGATGAAGGCCCGATCCGCTGGGTATACCCATTTGAGTACTCAGGCTATCTGACGATGGCCCAGGTTGAAGGCCCAATTCGCTTAACCTAGAGGTCAGTTTTGGATAACCAAGAAGCCCATGATCTACGAACCAAGTCAAGACCCAACTCGATTGGCCAGAGCGACACAGGAAAGACCTATTGCAAGACAGTAAAATAACATCCCCAATCACATATTATCCTACTAATCGCATCAAACATTATCAAGCAGGAAAGTAGCATTTGATCCACTTACATTACGCTCTCGCCAATAAGGAAAGAAAGAAAATAATACATCATCATCCGATCGGATCCCCTATCACCAATAAGGAAGGAAGACTATCCCAAGTAAACTACTCTTTCTATATCCTGTACCAAATCCGATATGAAATATCCCATCCAATGGGAAAGACTCCTAATTACCATCCAATCAAGCTGAATGATCTACTATAAATACAAAGCTCACCCCACTCCAAGCAAAGGATGCAAAACATTCGCCCCTCTAAGCTGCCTGGCATTTTTTCTCTCTTTTCTCAAAAGAATCGACTTAGCATCGAAACAAGCACGGGCGGCCCTCGCCGACCCCTTCATCCTTGTTGGCAGAGCAATACCACGGCCCGAGAGCTTCACAGATCATCAGCAACGATCCTTACCCCAGCCTGCACGAAATGACTTAAGAGCCTACATCCACCGCCAAAGAATCCAGTCCGGCCCAACGAATTTCTATTAATTTTCCACCCCGGGCCCGTTGAAAAAGGCATCATCGGGCTTGGCGCCACACCGTGGAACGACGTGGGGCCTTTATAAATATAACCGATTTTCGCCATCGATGGTATCAACTCGGAACACAAGTAGGAGCAACACTAATCCTCCAAGGATGCAGGACCAACCAGGCAACACAGACAGCCGACCTCCTGGCGCGTTAGAGACACTGCAGGCCAACACCGACGAGGTGGAGGCACTCCGTCTCACCAATCAACGTCTGATAAGCGAGTTAGAACAACTCACCAGACAGATGCGACGACCACAGGAAGCGCGACCGACTCAGGAAGGCCTTAACATTCCCCTTCATGAAGGACAACTCAACGTCGGCACTCCCGTGAGGGGCCAAATGTGGGCTAAGAGTCCAATGAGCCCGGGGCATGGACTACATCCGGCCCCTATAAACGAGGTATCATTCTCCGGCGGCACGTCTGAACGAGGAACTACGCTCACCCCCAAAGCAGAGACGGAGAGCAATCGTGGGAGCGAGGTTTAAAAGCCTCCGAAGAGCCCACCGTGAAGGAAGTCGTAAGAGGTCATACCCGACACCACATGGACACCTTAGTGCAGCATCAATCACCGTCACTGTACCCGAGGTGCTTCACTTCCCTCTTCCAAAGAAAATTCGATGCCACAAATGGAGGGTGTTTGACTCGCTGGCCAAAGACCCCCACGACCACCTCAATAATACTTATAAGAACCAAATGGAACTCGCATGATACTAGACCTGTTTCCGATGCAGTAGCTCGCGCTCACCTTTAAAAGGCCCATCCTTGGCTTGGTTTAACAGGCTTCCTCCTTCATCCATCTCTCATCTCGCAGACCTATTCATCAAGGCTCGCCTCCCATTTCATCTGTTTAACTTACGTAAAGTTTGAGCTATCATCTACTGACCATTGCCAGGCATGCAGAAGAGCTTCTGAAACTTACGTACGTATGTCCAGAACTCATCCCAGCTTTCTCGTAGACGATTCGATTTAAAAGTTCGCAATTACTGCTGCTCATTGCCGTTTAGGGATTCAAATGGAAGACTTGATGTTTTCCATCTCTAAAAACCCCCAAGCAAGCATGGCGGAAGTACTCGCTAAAGCAGAGAAGTATATCAATGGAGAAGAAGCCCTCATGTCCAAAAAGGAAAGCTCGACAACCCCAAAAGGAAGAAGCTTAATCGACAAGCTTACCAGGATCGAGTCCAAAGAGACCAAGCGACCGAGAGGGGTCTCTAAAGAAAAATACAGAGCGGTCCCGAAAAAGACGTGGGAATCTCAGAGATCGTCTGGGTTCACCACAATCCGAAAGACGACAACGTTATTCGCCTTAGCGTTTCACCCCTAACACCCTCGCGATCACAGTCTCAAGGGCGCGAAACGAGCAGCTTCCCTAAGGTGGGCCAACCTCGCAATGAAGTCGACTCAGGTAACAAGAGACAACTCTAAATACTGCGAGTTCCATAGGGACTTCGGACACCGCACGGACGACTGCATACAACTTAAGAGAGAAATAGAGTTCATAATACCTGATCCGATAGTTCTCTGGCGCTTCCATATCCCTCGTAATCGGCCTCGAATCAAGCTCAGAACCAGGCCCCACTCCTCAAAGAACCAATCGCCCCTCGGGCAAACGACAACCCAAAGACCAAGAACCTCTCGAGAAATCCATGTGGATCTCAGTGGTGGGGATTCGCGGAGTGAGGAGAATCCGGGGCTCAAAGGAAGGCCCATCAGCGTAGTATTAGGTCAGCGGAAATAGGGGAAATACAAGCGGTGTCCAAGCTACTGCGTCTTGACACATCTATCACCTTCTCCGACTCAGATTTGGAGGGGTGCCAGCACCCTCATGACGACCCACTGGTGGTTCGTGGCACAGGCCAACAAACAATTCATCAGTTCCTCGACGACAACTGAGTTCAAATTTAGACTTACTTCCTCGCGCAAGATCTGATAAGATGCGGCATTGGAAGAGAAAATTAGAGCCCGTCAACACCACCTCAAGGGGGTTCTCTGGGAAAAGGTATTAATTCTAGGCTCAATACAACTGATACTACCTTGGGAGACCCTCGCAGCCGCGACGACTACTTCGCAAGATTCCTTGTCGTAGACGCCTGGCTGCGCCATAACATGTTGCCGGGCGGCACTTCAATGCACAAAAGCCATCCCTTCCGCATATCACATGATGATCAAGTTCCCCACCGTAAACGGAGTAGGAATGGTTCGAGGAGATCAACGAGTAGCTAGGGAATGCTACTCAGCATCCGTGAAACAGAAAGCGGTCGACAACGTATCCATGGACGAGCTAGACATGCGTGACGAGGTGACTACCCGACCTGAACCCTCAGAAGAATTGGAACCGGCGGTCACCGGGATGACGCACCCAACATCTCGCCTATATCTGCCTCCAAGCCAACAAGACCCCAGCGTCTCCTTACTCAATTTTTGAGACACAACAGAGACGTCTTCTCATGGAAACAGGCGGACATGGGAGGAATTGACCCTACAGTAATCACTCATAAGTTAAACATTAGCCCGTCCTTCAAACCAGTCAAGCAAAAGCGGAGGAGCTTCGCGCCAGAAAGACAAAAGGCCATCAACGAGGAAGTCGGCAAACTCCTCCAGGCAGGAGCGATCAGGGAGGTGGAATATCCAGAATGGCTAGCCAACGTCGTACTCGTCAAGAAAGCAAATGGCAAGTGGCGACTATGCATCGACTTCACCGACATCAACAAAGCATGTCCAAAAGATAGCTTCCCCTTACCGAGGATCGACCTCATCGTGGATGCCACAATGGCCATGAACTCCCCGCCCATGGACGCTCCCGGCCATGCCAAACCATATCGCGATGGACCCGCGACCAAGAAAAGACCTCGTCATTACAAACGCAGGAACCCATCAGCATCGCGGTCATGCCATTCGACTCAAGAACGCAGGAGCCCATCGAGGCTCGCGGAACTGATGTTCCAGGCGCATAGGCACAACAATGGAAGTATACATAGATGACATGTTGGTAAAATCCACCACAGCTGAGCTCCACATCGCTCATCTCGACGAGGCGTTCCAGATCCTGAGAAATTACAATATGAAGCTGAATCCAGCTAAGTGCGCCTTTGGCGTATTAGCCGGAAAATTCCTGGGTTTCATAGTCAACCACCGAGGAATCGAGGCAAACCCAGACAAGATAAAGGCGGTACTCGACATGCCATCACCATCCAGCATAAAGGAAGTCCAACGTCTGACGGAAGGTGATAGTCGCCTTGGGCTTGACTACAGGTCCGTGAGCTAGTGACAAATGCCAGCCATTCTTCCAAGTCTTGAAGAAGGCCTTTCAGTGGGATACGAGATGCGAAGAAGCATTCACAGCGTTAAAAATATACTTGAGTTCCCCTCCAGTGCTAGTAAGTCCTATTGAAGGGGAGCTCCTCACTTTATACTTAGCCGATTTCCTCGACTTTTAACCAACAGTAGAACTCCTCGTAGACAAAGAACAAGTAATAACACCTGGGCTTACTATTGTAGCCGAGCTGAGAGGAGTGAGAGAGGTACCCATGATGGAAAAATTAATACTGACGTCGGTAACCAGCTCGGCCCGCCCCTATTTTGTGTGCTCATACCATAAGTCCCAATGTAATATCCGACAAGGTATCGCACAAAACTAAGTCTCCTAAGGTCTGGCGGCCATGAGCCGAGCGAGTTCGACATCGATACAAGCCGAAAATCGCAATAAAAGGATGTGTCCTAGCCGAAGTTCGCATGGAATTCACTCCCGACGTATCCGTCGCACCACTCCACGCAAAGTGACCCACCTCCAACCGAAACTCGTAGATGGAGCCTCGGGGTAATAAGGAAGCGGAGCGGGTCTAATTTAACCTCTCTGTATGGATAGACATTGAATACGCGCCGCATTTGATTCCATACTTCCAACAACGGCTTCGAGCATGAGGTCGCCATAAAGAGCCTCAACTCGCCCATTCATTAGAAGTCGACCACCTAGAGTTCTACAAAGGACTCCCGTGCCTGGTGGTCGACAAATAGAAGATACCCCACGAGCTGTGCGAAAGGATGATTCTATACCCCGGTGCTCGTGACATATTAAAAATTCGTGTTGGTTCAGTTGGCATGTCCCTGCAGCGTAGAACTCTGTCGACGCCTTTGGCAAAGCTAGCCATAGCCTCACAGAAGACCTCGCGAGTCGACACTGTCGAATACCCGCGAACCCCAATTGGATCTCTATGGCGAGGTGGTTGCCCGTGCCCAGTCCAAACCCGACTCGGATGGAGCCCATCCGGGATCATATTATCGACTAAGCCTACTCGTATTATCCGAAAGAAGCGGCTAAAATAAGGGCGAGATCTGCCAGGTTTACCAATCACAAGGGAAGCCTCTACAAGCGAGGATTTTTCACACCTTTCCTTAAATGCATCGCAGGAGAAGACACCGAGTACGTGCTGAGAGAAGTACACGAGGGCATATGCTTTGAACTACATCTGAGCCTCGAGATTAGCAGGAAAAAAGTCTTGAGTGCGTGGATACCACCGTCTACAATACTCAAAGATGCGACCGACCTGGGCCAAGAAATGCATTATCCGCTTAGGGAGCACGCCAAGATCTCGTGCCTCCCATCGAACCCCAACGCCGATCACAAGCCCCCCGGGCCTTCCAACAATGGGGCTCGATGATACCGACCCCGCCCATTGGTAGGGGGTCTGCAAATTCATAATCGTCGCAGCGGGATTACTTCACCAAGTGGCGGAAGCCGAGCCTCGGGCCACAATTACGTAACAAAGATACGCAATTTTGTGGCGAGCCATCATATGCGTGTGTTCAGATCCCAAGAGCCCTAGTGTCGACAACGGTACCCGCTCGACAACGCCAAATCTGTAAATTCTTGTGCCGAGCCCTAATTAAAAACTATTACTCATCTCCAAGACACCTGGCACCCAACTGCAAATAAGTCACCATCGACCCTCAAGGTCGCTCAAGACAAAATTGGAAGATCTTAAAGGAAGTGGTAGAATACCCACCAGGTGCTATGGGCCTACAGACAACACACGTGTCAAAGAACCAAAGAGACCCTGTCAGATTAGCCTTCAGATCGGGCGTAGTCCTACCGGCGTAGGGTTAAAGTCCTAAGGGTGTAGTCGGGTGACGGTGGAGCAAATGACGAGGCCCTCCGTTTGAATTTGGATCTATTAGATGAAAACCGCGAGCAAGTACTAAGGCGTACAGAAGACTACCAAAGGAAGACGGCGAGATACTATAATCAAAGAGTCAAACCCAGGAGCTACGCGCCAGGTGATTTGGTCTTAAAGAAACTTCTACCGGCTAGGAAAAATCTAGCACATGGGAAATTGGTCCCAACTCGAAGGCCCCTTACATCATCTCGAGTCGTCAGCCGTGCACTATGAGCTCCGCATTGCAGGAGGAAGAATTCTTACAAAGATACATGGAACGTACGTGAATATCTTAAACGTTTTACCAAGAAGCGCCATTAGACATTAATAAGTTTTAATAATTTTTAGATGACGAGTCGTAGCTCAAGGGTTAGTTTTGTTAGACGCCACAAGCAACTCGTATTACATAATAATAATAAGGAAGTCCATAAATTATAAAGAAAAAGTTTTCTTTATTCCAATCAGATTACATTCAATTACAATCGGCATCATCCCTTACATACTTGGTAAACACCCGCCTAAAAAAACCTTCAGGAAGGAAAAAGAGCAGAAGAAGGAGACAAAAAGAAGGAGAGGAGAAGAAGAAGAAGGGGTGGAATGATTTTGTGCTGGAGAAGAAAAAAAAGGGGAGAAAAAGGAAATGGGAGAAAAGAAAAGAGGAGAAAAAGAAAAAGGGAGAAAAGAAAAGAGGAGAAAAAGAAAAAGGAAGTGGGAGAAAAGAAAAGAGGAGAAAAAGAAAAAGGGATGGAAAGAATTTATGAAAGGAAAGAAGAAAAAGAGAAGGAGATGAGGAAGAAAAGATGAAAAAGAAGGAGAAGGAGAAGAGAAAGAGAAAAAGAAAAGAATTTAAACGTAGAGAGAGCACAGAAGAGATGCACCGCCTCCTCGGACGCATTCCTCAAAGACAAAGCTAGGAATAACATGACCTACAAAGGAGACTAGGGAAAACACAACTCCCACAGCGCAAAGTCGACAGACCGCTCTAGAATTCCGTGTGGATCCCCAAAGGGGAAGACGACCAGACTTCGGATACTTCATCTCGCATTGCATCACCACGCACCACAAAAGCCGAGTATTCAAATGTAAATTTCTGAAGGATGAAGCCACCATTTATAAGAAGAGTCAAGGTCTTTGAAACTCAAGGCCAACGCTTTCAAATTCTCCATATATCAAAGAATAAAGACGCCGCACCTTTCCGCTGAATCAAGTCGTAAAGTATTCTACCTCGGGGCTTCAAACAACTCACTTTGACGAGTTCATTCACTGACATGTCACGCTTACCGAGGAGTCGATACCAAAGCATCGCCACTCGGCCTCGCCCCAGCCACGCAGCCACTTTGACGAGTTCGCTCACTCGATGCGCCACGCTACCTGGGCGAAATGTGACACTGCGCTACATCGCCACTTGGGCCACATCGGGCCACTTCTGGCCATCGCCACCGACCTCGCCTCGAGCCACGCAGCCACTTTGACGAGTTCATCTAATTCTGACAGTCACGCCACCGAGGGAGTTGATCACCGCGCCATCGCCACCGCGCCACACCGAGCCACGCAAATTTCACTTTGACGAAGTTCATTCACTGACGTGTCACGCCACCGACGAATCGATTACCAGTTACATCACACCACATACCGAGCTATCGCTACCACTTTGACGAGTTCATCTACTCAGACAGTCACGCTTACCCGAGGAGTCGATCACCAGCTACATCGCCACTACCAACACCGGAGCCACGCAGCCACTTGACGAGTTCGTCTACTTTGACAGCCACGCCACCGAGGAGTCGATCACCTCAGTTACACGCCACTGGCCTCGCCCGGAGCCACGCAAACACTTTAAAGAGTTCATCTACTGACAGTCACGCTACCCGAGGAGTCGATCACCAGCCACGCCGCCACCCTACCAAATACCGAGTCACACCATTCAAATTGACGAGCTCAACAATTCAGCATAGTCCACGCAGCCTAAAGAGTCAGTCAGCTCAGGCAACTCAATCGACGAGTTCTTCCCAACAACTCAAATTGACGAGCTCAACAATTCAACATAGGCCACGCAGCCTAAGGAGTCAGATCAGCTCAGGCAACTCAGCCGACAGAGCCCAATAACTCAAATTGACGAGACTGGCGCTTCAAGACAGCCACGCAACCCACAGCTCGATCACTGCAGAATCCTAACCGACAGCCTCAATAATTCAAATCAATGTAGCCTAATAATTCAAAGACAGGTTACAAACCGAAGGAAGTAATCTAAGTCGCGACCGCCTAATCCATCCTATCACCCACTGTATGAAGTTCGTTTACTCTGCATGTGTTACAAACCCGAAGGAAGTAATTCAAGTCGCGACCGCCCAACTGAGCCCGAAGAGCCCCCACTATGGCGAGTTCGTTTACTCAAGACAGTTACAAACCCCGAAGGAAGCACTAACCTGTGCAAATCACCAATCCTGAGCCTCCAACAAATTTCACCATGACGAAGCTCACTCCATCAAAGACAAAGCTGCTAAAACCTAAAGGAAGTTAATTCAACTCCGTGCAACCACCCAATCTGAGCCCAATACCACCATGACGAGTTCAATTCCACTCAAAGACAGTTACAAAACCGGCTGGGCATCCGTTAGGCGAATTAGCCAACTGAGCTCCAAGAAATTCCACCGTGGCGGTAGTTCTCTACTCGGAAGACATGTTACAAAACCCGAAGGAAGCAATTCAACTCAGGCAAATCAGCCAATGGAGCCCAATAGCTCACCATGACGAGTTCAATTTACCAAAGACAAAGTTACAAACCCGAAGGAAGCAATTCAACTCAGAGAATCAAATAACTGAGCTCAAGGCCCAATCGTGACGTAGTTCGCCTACTGGCCGTGTAACGCCAACGAGAGTCGATCACCAGTTACATCACACTGGCTTACATCGCCACGGTACATCGCCACTTACCACTACCGAGCCCAAGAACACTTTGACGAGTTCGTTTACCTGGACAAATGTCACGCTACCCGAGGAGTCAAATCACCAGCTACATCGCCACTTGGCTACATAGCCACTCTGGGCCACGCGACCAGAGCCCAGCCAGCCTCACTTTGACGTATTCCGTCTACTCGCACAGTCACGCTACTCCGAGGAGTCGATCACCAGCCATCGCCACTCGCCACTACTGGGGAGCCCAAGAAATTAATTTTGACGAAGTGTCTGCCGATCAGACAGTCACGCTAATACCTAAGGAGCCACTACCAGCGACTCAGCCCGACCTGAGCCCAACAACTCATTAATCGACGAAAGCCCCTTCCCATCAATTCGCAGAGGTGATAAACGAGCTCCTCCTAAAGAATCACATGAACGGTTTCACCTAACAAGCTCCCGTAGACGAACTCTCTTCCCATCAATTTGTATAGACGAGCTCCTCGCCCCAACAAATCAGATAGACGAGCTCGCTCAGCCAGTCGCAATTGGACGAGTTCCACATAGATTGAAGCCACAAGAACAAGGACACGACTCGGCATAGACGAAGCCGTTTCCAACAATTCATGACGAGCTTGCGCCCATCAAATTGCAGAATTAACGAAGTTCATAGACGTATTTCCGCCCCGCAGCTCGCGATTGATCTAGTTCACATAGACGTAGCCCTTCCCAGCCTATTTGTATAGCTTGCTCCGCCTAACGATTCTACACAGGATGTGCAAATTGGTTACTTTGACTCGTGCAAGTCACCTGACGAGCTCATTAGTCCAGACCGACGATCTCAAACGTAGTCTACACAGCTATGCAAATTTAGGAATCATTTCAAGTAAGCTTATGGAGCCTAACAGTCTACACTGACGAGCTCAACGAGTCTACACAGGCCATGCAGCCTAAGGAGTCGAAACAGCTCAGGCAACTCAGCCGACGGAGCCTAGCAGCTCACTTCGACGAGTTCATCCACTCGCAGCCATGCAGCCCCAAGGATCTGGTCAAACAGTTATTCAACCCATAAGGCTTGAAAGCCCAGGAGCCCTGACGGACCAATTTAAGGAGCTCAACATCGCAACTCAGGCGCTTAATCCGTACTCATGCGCACAAGAAGTAAAGTCAAATCAAGGTACGCAGCACAAATGCAGGCGAGAAGTAAGATGAAATGAATGTTCATCAAGAAAAGGTTACATATGTCTTGGGTCCCAGGCCCAACAAAAAAAAAAAAAAAAAAGAAGAGAAAACAAAAATTGACGCTCTGTGCAAAGACGAGTAATGTGAGATCAGAAAAGGAGAATCGACGGTGAAGAGGGGGAGGGCCTCGCCGGGGTGCCCGCCTCCAGATAATCGCAGAAGGATCCCTCCTCCTCCATCCTTAGGAAGGTCAAAGTTAAAAGTCAGGCTGAATAGCGACAGCAACCTTCTTACGGCAGGCCATCCGAGAAGCCCATTGATTAGAAGCCTCAGCCCTCAGTCTTCCAATAACCGTCCGACTGCGCCACGAAGCTATTTCGCGTGGAAGTCCCCAGCCTCGACACTCTTGATCAAGCGATTCGCGGTGGCCCGCCTCGTTAACCTCGCGACCGACCTCGTCAAACGTCACCTTATCGCGCAATTACGCCATTAGCACGCGTAGCTCCTCTAGATTCATGGCTTACCGGGATGTAATGAGCTCATCCACAGTCACTTGAAGCTCATATTAGGCGTTGCGACCCATCCGAACCTCGACCAAGTCATTCTGCGACCCCGCTGACTCACCGGACTTCCTGAAGCTCGCCCTCAACAGTCGACAAGAGATTTTGAACCTCATCCTCTACACTTTTCAGCGAAACGCAGTAGGCGTAGTATTGCTTTAAATCGATTTAAGAAGCGCCACCGACCTCTTCGAGTCATACTTAGCTTTCGTTCTTGAAGCTCGGTCATTTCGAGTTAAGGGAGGTCATCTTCGCTTTGGCTTCGGGCGGCTTTGACATACCTTCGTTTAGTTTGGCTTTGGAGGCGAGCCCTTTAAATGGTAGCCACCTGCATCTAACACAAAGTCGGCGTCGATCTGAGGCCGACACTGACTCAGCGAAAACCGGCGACATGATATAAAACTGGGCGACCCCTTGGAGTAATGAGGGCCAAGGCACGATCAGCCGGCGGCGATTTCGACCTCTACAGGTCAGAATCCTTAGGATGGACAAAGGCGCACCGTAGCGAGTTCAGTATTGTGAAGCAAAGAGTCCGCATCTTCGCTGATTTTTGGTTCTGGACCCTTCCTCTTCAACTTTTCGGCCCTTTGAGGAAGTAACCTAGCACTCTTCGCTGGCGGATTCCAGACGGTGATGGGCATAACCGCCAACGGCTGCCCGACGGCTCCACCCAAAGGACTTTTTGCCTTCGCCGCGGATTTAGGAGGGGATGGCGAGCTCAAGACATGGGGCCTCGATCGCGGACCCTTGCGCCGCTCCGACCGAGGCGGAGACGGGCGCCCTGACGAATCTTGGCCAAAGCCGGCCCGATCTTTCTGTGAGTCAGAGATTCTTCCGGCTTCACACTCTGAGGCTTAAGTCGGCGCCTCAAATTGAACAGCTCCCACGGTGGGATTGGTGGAAGGCCCAGCGGGGAGGAACTCATGGTGAGAGAGGCGAAGGCCTGTCTGATGGGGCGGCCGGGACTTAGACGGGCCCGGGAATACCGATTTAATCAACTCAGTGTGGGACGGCGGAGCACTCCGCGATACGGTATTCACGGCATCGTCTTGACGCACTAAGGTCCATTCGAGCACACGAGAAGTAAAGAGATGGCTTCACCATGTAGGTAATGACCGACGACTATACAAACCATCTCGAGAACGAAGCGAACACTACGAAGATTCGGGGTGGTCAGTAGCAGGCGCCAGTGTCATCTTTGTCGAGGTCTATTCGGCCTCGTGTAACAAGAAGTAGCGTCCTTCCATGACTGTGTGAAGAAGGAGTCGGGGGAAATCACGAGGCGCTCGGGGCGCTAGAAAAATGAGAGCCCTCGGAGGTCTCCTTCGGGGTGAAAGATAAGGGCTGTAGCTTCTGCCCCAGGGACAAGGCCCCTTATCCCTAAAAGGTCAAAGACTGACAGAGATGCAGTAGTTGGGCGCGAGTTGGGAAGGACAGACATTGAAATGTTGCAACACCCCTTTTATGAAAGGATGCAATGGAAAGCGAAGACCGGTTTCGAAGGCGACTTCGAAGAAACATACCATCTTCGGAACAGAAACTACATAAGAGGTCAGAATGTCGGGACCACTAGAACATCGAAATTCGGTAATGTAACAAGATAGACCCATAAGAGGACCCGACCTTCTTGGGCCCCACAGTTTGTATCTTCGGGCCAGCGAGACTTGAGATACTCAGATCCCCCAGGATATTTAATTAGGTTTACTCTCCTCTTTCCCTTTTCCAAGAGAAGAGGAGGCGCCTGAGAGCCTGTGAGGAGTTCGGCCGCGAGTTGAACGGTTGGAGAATTTCCTTCTTCATTTGCTAGCAGTGAGGAGTCAGCCAATACGCAAGAGGAAGCGACTGGACCCGTGACGATCGGTTGCCACTAACGCTGAGTAAATGCCGGTGGCGAAGAAACCGGGGTAATGAAGATCACGGCTGGCTCGAGCAAACAAAAAGAAGTTAGCCGCGAAAAAATGCGGAAAAGACTACGCACAAAGAGTCAGACGAAGAACTAAGAGACAACGAAGTACGAAATTGCGGAGAGTAAAGAAAAGATTAGGGATATACAAGACAGAGGAGGTCTACGTAAGGAAATGAAGGAGTAGAGGAGTGGGAGAATTGGCGCAGCAGAAAGACATCGTACCATAAGGCGATGACGGCCACAAAGCCTTAACTACCCGAGTCTGCGGACACATGGATGTTGCGCCGATCGCGAAGTGCGTTAAACCCTAAGCCCGCATTACCGCCGTACCTGAGAGTACAGAGCGATTGATAGGGTTTGAAAAATAATGCTCAAAGGCCCATTTGCTAGGCCCAAGAGAGAGGCATCGGCCCGGGATGAAGACGATCCAGCTGGGCGCCACCATTTGAGTACTGTTTACTGACGATGACGGAGTTGAAGGTCAGTCGGCGACCCGGAGAGTCGGTTTTGGATAACCAAGAAGCCCATGATCTACGAACCAAGTCAAGACCCAACTCGATTGGCCCAGAGCGATTATGGGAAGACTCCCATAGGTACAGAAAATATAATGATCCCCAATCACATATTATCCGGCCAATCAGATCAAACATTATCAGTTAGGAAAGTAAGATGATCCACGACATTCTGACTCATGATAAGGAAAGAAAGAAATGTACATCATCATCGATCGGATCCCTATCACCCATAAGGAAGGAAGACTATCCCAGTAAACTACTCTTTCTATATCACGTACCAAATTGATATAAATATCCGTCACGATAGGAAAGGCTCACAATGCAATCCGATTGATTGAGCATCCTACTTATCATCTGGTCGGCGCCGTCGATTGAAGATGCGTAGCGTTCGTCGCCAGGCATGCAAAGCATTTTTTCTCTTTTCTCTCGAAGAATGGAGCTTAGGCATCGGGTGTACGGGGCGAAGCCGGCGACCCCTTCATCCTTGTTTTGCGGAGAATCTTACGTCAGGCGCAGTCCAGCGATTGCATCGATCTACCCGGCCAGACGATCCTAGAGCTGCGTCAGCCCGCCCGGCAATCGAGGTCGACCCAGCGGCCCCTACACCCTGAAAGGTTAGGTTTAGAAAAATGCGTCGTCGAGGAAAATAAAATGAAGTGTTAATAATGTAAAATTTTGTTGTTCGGGATGAATATGTGCATGTATATTATTATTATTATTACTATTATCATTATTATTATTATTATTATTATTATTATTATTGTGTGTATTATTATTTTTCGTTAAAGAAAAGAATGAATAAATAATATAAAATGTAAAATATAATTCTTATGTGATTTATTATAAAAAAAAATAGAAAAGAAGTGAGAAGAAAGAAATTATAGGTGTTTTGGTAAGTCATTTAATGAGTAAAATAATAATAAAATAAGAGAAAAAAATAACGTAACAAGAATATAAAAAGGAAAAAAAAAAATGTAGAGGAGGAGGTTAAGGGGGGCGTCGGGCAGGGGTGTTGGGAAGGAGAAAGAAAATGGGGAAAAATCCCCATAGAATTAGGCCTTGTGATTTTATGGTCAAACAACTTCCTATCAACCTCAAACTTTGAAGAGTGATCATGCATGTAGGTCTTAATTATTTGAGACTTGTGATATATTTGAAATGTGAAATTGGAGACTTTTAGTGTTGTTTTGAGATTATGAGAAATTTTGTTAAGTGACTATGCTTGTTTATATGAATCATTTAGGGACTTTGTAATGCATTTGGGTGTGTAGTTATGTGAAAATGAGAACCTTGACATTGATGTAAAAAATGAGATTTCTTGGAGATGTGGAAACATTGTACACTTAGTTATGTTTTATGCAAAAATATTGAAATGAAATCTTGGAAAATGATGGTATTGCATAAGCAATATGTTTGTGGAAATCAAAAAAAAAAAAAAGAAAAAGAAAAACTAGCATAATGAAAGAAAAGGTCCATGAGAGGCAAATTAAGAAGAGAGAGATCCCTAGTATGAAAGACACAAAACTCTACCCAAGAAGACTCTGAATTTAAAGTATATTTGGGCATGGAGCGCACATCCTTCGATGTCGGAGAATAATGCATTGCATAACATCTCACTTGCATTTCATTCACACCTTTGTTGCATTCTATTTGATTGTTTAGGTAATGGATGATTGATTAGTAAAGATTGTATTGGTTGTGAAATGATGTTTGGGTTGCTTGTCTATATTTGTATTTGTTTTCTTTATTTATTTATTTGAATGATTACATGAATATATCAAAACCTTAGTTGTATTCTCCATATATATATATATATATATATATATATATATATATATATATATATTTTTTTTTTTTTTTTTTTAGGTTAAGGCATTATTGGCTTGATGTGGAAATGCTTCCAGCTCTTCCTTTATGTGACTTTTATATGTGAATATAGTGACTCTTGGAGATCGATGAAACCAATCTGCCAGGAGGTTTTCAGAATGCCCTTGGAGGTCCTAAAGGATTATAGTTTTGCTCCTACTTAATAGTTGAATTTTGTTATAAGACTAGTTACTTTAATCGATTGTATTAGTTTGAATTTGGACTATATATTTTAATAGTTGGCTTCTTACTTAAACTTGTATTTTGGACTTGAGAAGTATTTCTTAGTTTTTTGTTAGATGATAATATGTTCCTTATTTGTCAAAGTAATGTTGTAAATCGAGTAGAATCTAATTATGGTTTATTGTTACCCTTGAAAAAAAGAAAGAAATTCATAGTCAGTGGCCAATGAAGCCATTGCTTCTCACTTCTTTCTCTCATTCAAAACCATGCATGAGACTCTCATCTCATACAGCTCCTAAGTGATAAAAGAAAGAACTATTCTTTTTTTCTTTTTTGATTACCTTCCTAGTATATTAATAAGATCGAACTCATTCGATTTCTAAAAATGATCAATGATCCTTATCCTTTCGAGGAATTCTTGATCAATGGTTATGAATGACTAAATTTTTCAATTTTTTTTTTATGTTGGTTTGGTTACGTATCAACAAGTAAGAAAGATCGAGAAATAGATCTGACATTAAAGTAATGGAAGATTCCAAGTTCTTTTAAAAATCAGAAAATCTCAAGGGATGCGTGTCAACTTCAGCATTCCATGTCATAGATGCCATGTTCCCCACTAGTCAACTTCAGATCTTATTTACGCGCTTTCTTTTTATTTTGATTGTGACGTAAAGGGAATCTTATCCCTTATCTTATCTACGCGCTTTATTTTTATTTTGATTGTGACGTAAAGGGAATCTTATCCCTTAGTGCGTTAGATTGTATTGTGGTTTGAAATCCGGTGCCTGCCTATATCAACGTATTCATTCCTTAGGAAAGATATCTCTAAATTTACAGCAACAAAATCTCTGGTTATGGAAAGAGAATTTCTGAGTTTCTTCTCTCTATTGTGTTGAGGACCTGAGGTACATATGGGTTATGGTTCCTTTTTATTTTCCGCTGTGTTATCTCTAGTTTCTTTTATTAGATCCTAGAATATCTGAGCATTAGCCTGGTATTAGTTGTAATCCAAACAATTGTGTTTTAGACTAACCAACCTTAGTCTAAACCATGGAAGATTGTACTTGGATAAAAAGTATATCCGAGGAAGAATTGGAAAAGATTACTCAAGCAGTTGGTAATCTCAAGTTATCCAGTGGTAATCTGGAAGTTCAAAGAAAATTGTGGAGGGCACTTCCTCCAATACCAGAGGTCGATTCACCTGGTTCTTCTAGAAAACCAGTAATAGAAGCGATAAAAGAGGAGAAAAAGGATGAACCAGTAAAAACTCCTGTTACTCCTTTTCATAGATTACGTCCAGAGAGTATAAATCCTTTCGGGACTTATCTAAATTTAGATTGTACCGATAATATAGACGGTAGGATTGAAAGATGGGAGAGAGATTTGAGGATTGCTATAGTAGCCAATAATATGTCTTTCGAAGATAGCAAGAAGTTTGTCGAAATGACATTACTTTCTAATGTCTATAGGTGGTATATCAATGTTGATCAGCCACGAAAAGATGCTATGCTAGCAGGAGATGATATTGGCAAAATTATCAGCCAAATTATACATGAAATTCGCATAGAATTTCTTGGAGAAGGATATTACGAGAGACATTCTACGGAATATGCTCGTAAATATCTAGATGCGATACATAGATTAACTCTGCTTGATATGTCCGATATAGATAACTATATCTGTACTTTCAAAGAGTATTATTATTATCTTTATGGTAAGATTGGTCAACAAAGTGTTTATCTTTCTTTGTTCTACGCAAAGATTCCAGAACCTTGGGGTAGGAACTTACAGGTAAGCTACGAGAAGGAAAGAGAAAGAGCTGGACAAGAAGATTGTTTAGGAGCGAGAATTTCGTTTCTAAAAGCTAAATTGAGTGATTGGTCCCATCAGGATTATTTACTCAAGGAAACGAGAAATCAGAACATCTATGATGTTTGCTGCAAAGAGAAATCTCTAATAACAATTATTGGAGAACCCAAAAGAGATTTATCTCATAGGAGATGTAAACATAAGAAGCTATTTTAGGTGTTCTTAAGGGAAATTTGAAATATCAGAAATTGATTTTCAATATTAACCTTAGGATAGCCTTTATAGCAAAAGAGATAAGGATTTTGATTCAAGATTTGAAGAGCAAAATATCACCACCACCACCAATATATTTTCACCATACAGGATTTGATGTTGTTATTATTCCTTTTGACAAAAATCTTGAAGATTTTCTTACAATATATTTTCACCATAAAGGATTTGATGTTGTTATTATTCCTTTTGACAAAAATCTTGAAGATTTTCTTAGCAGGAATTAATCAACGGATATGATTGCCATGCCAACCCGATATTTGATCTACTTGAGTCTATGTATGGATGGATAAAAGTGTTCAATCAATCAATCGGGGTTCTCAGGCAAAAGATAGAGATCTTTCTCAGAAACAAGTAATACTTGATCTTGAATCATGTATTATTATTAGAGATTATACTTCGCAAGTAGCCGTGTGTTGCTTAGCAAGTTAAACGATTTATTGGAGAAATCCAAAACGAATTAACGGAAGATAATGATATCGCTTTTAGTGATATGCTATCTCAACTTGAGATAAATCAACCCAGTGAACTTGTTGAAATTCCTAAGGAAGAAAGGTACATCTTCATCTCAAGAAGAAAAACCTGAACCTCCTTATCAGATTCCCATTCAAAGGGATGACAAGATTAATGCTTCTCGTCATTTAGAAGCATATAAGAGTCTTTTTAAAGACTTGTATTCCAGGGATCAATTCCCATTGGAATACATTGATGATACCGGGATATATCCCAGGAGTCATCATACATATGATTGGTGGAAACCCCCAGAGTGTATCAAAAATGCTTTTCACAATTGACCCAGATTTTTCAGAACTATCTAGATTGCCGAAATGGATTTCTGATGGCGTTAGGGACTGTTTTCAAAACAACCCCATTATCAGGCGAAAAGATACTAGATTGAGGCTTGACCAGATTCCAAATGAGAAAAGAGGCTTTTGGAAAGGAAGAAGGGAGTGGAGTTATGGAAAGCAATTAGAAAGTGAGTATCCACAATACTCAAGCTATCAGCAAAAGCGTGGTGCCTGCTTATCATGTACAAGTTCATTTACAAGCTATTCATCCTCTGCTACCAATTTTTTGACAGAAGAGGGGCCAGCTACTCTGGGGCTGGGAAGAAGCATCTTCTCTCACTACATGGCTTGACCTCTCACTACTCTCAATCAGGTTACTTCTTTTCTCTGGACTAGCTTAACAGAAGGTTGGAGATAAAAACTGCATGATTGGTGACCCTATTGAGATTTTTTTTCTCCATTGCTTGAAAGTATTTACTTTGTTCGTGTCTCATAAAGGGCACATTCCATACCCTCAATATCCCAGAAATATTGCACTTTTTCTATCTGAAGTTTCTGATTGTCTTCTGTAACCAGCTGTGTCCATAAATGCAGTATTCATGACTATTATTAGGCATATAGAGGTCAAGAAAATAGCCTACTAAATCAATGGTCACTAATAGAGAAGCCTAAGTAAGAGGATTAAACCAGCTACAACAAACATCTAGCACCAACAATTATTTTACTACATTAAAAAGCCTCCTTTTAACAGCAAATTCTAAATGCACTATATAGTTTTCTGTAAGCTTAAATTAATAGCTGGGGTTTTGATCTTCATAATATGATGCTTTTGGTCCACCATAATGATGACTATTATTAAAAACTTAGTAAGAGAATTTATATTAAACGTGAATAATTTAAGAAAAATTTAGATAAATTGCATGTTTTAAGAAGTATTATTAAAAACGTTATTAAAGATATTCAGAACTTTGTTTTTTTTAAATATTCATGTGAATACGAAAATATTATAAAAAAAACTTATAAAGATTTTTTTATACAAAAATTTTAGTTAAAATTGAAATAGTAAAATATTATGTTGATAAATTTTATGTTAGCTCATTTTCCTAGAACTTAGAATTAGAATTTAAAAATAGGTGTAAAAACTTTGTAAAAATTTATGAACCCTTAATTTAAAAAAAAATTAAATATTTTAAGAACTTTATAGGAGTACAGTAAAAAATAACATAAGTAGTTTTAAAACGTAAAAAACGAGAAATAAATTTTGATTGTGATTATGATATGAAAAAATTTAGAAAAAATTCAAGAAATACGATAAAGAAGAATAAATAATTATAATAATACAATTTTAGGAATTAGAAAGAAGTTTTAAATATTTTAATTTGAAAATTAGAAATAACTAAGACTATATAAAATAGCTAGTTAAAAGACAAATTTTGTAGAAAGAAAATAGAAAAAATTAAAGTTGAACAACAAAATTTGAAGGAAATATTAAAAAAACTGAATAAAAAATTAGATCAAATCTTTAAATAATTAGTTAAAAAATCAAGTAAATTAGAAGAAAATAAATAGATTTAATATTTTCTAATAATTTGTAAAATTAAATTTAGGAGAAAAATCAAAATCTGTAGAAAATAAATTCAATCCATTTGAATCAAGAAATTTAGAAATAAAACTGTGGAAATTGTGAAGTAATAAAACCAAAAGAAAATGTAAAAGAATTTATAGAAGAAAAACTTAAAAAAGTAATAAAAGAAGTAACTCCTTATAAAAAACATATAGTTCAAAGTCCTAAAATAATAAGATTTTTTAGCCAATATACCATAAGTTCTTTAGGAAATATTGTATATTTAGATATAGTGTCATTCAGAAATAAAACAAAAACTCTTAAAAAATAAAACCGATAAATATATGTATTTAGGTGTAATTTTAATAGGGATAATTGGATTTCATTGAAAAGAAATAGGAGCACTTGTAAATATCAACATTTTATATACTAGAAATAATTCAATAGGAAGATCTCTAATTTAGAAGTAAATATGAATTAAAATTACGTAGTTATAGGTTGTATTCCATAATTTTGCATAGATCTTAGAGAATTTATTGAACAAATAAAAATAACCATAAATACAAAATGATGTAATATGGAACCTGACACTAAAAACCTTAGTGTAGCTATAGGATATATTAGGAAAATTATAAATGTTTTAAGTTTAAAATGTAGGATGAATTTTGATGATATAGTAAAACTTATTAGTAAAGCGCCAAATATGATTGAGCTTGGCGGCTAGAAATAAGCTATTTGTTAGGACCGAATGAAGTACCACAAATAAATAAATCAGAAACCAAATACCCAACCTCTAGTGGTATATATGAAAATAAGAATGGAAGTTTTTGTATAACTTTTGAAAATTATAAAACCATAATTATAGAACCAGAATCTGATACTGAAACTGATAGTGAAAATGAATCTATACATGTTAATGTAGTAAATATAGAAGAAAATGAAATTTTGTTAAATATAGAAACTATAGAAAATTTATATAGAAATTCAGAATTAATTGATATAATGTTAGAAGAATTTGAAAATTCAAAATTATTAATTAGATGAACCAATAGATCAAGAAAACTTTATAGATTTAATGTGTAAAAATGATTCAGATGAACAAATAATTACAAAACTTCATAAAACAAATTTAGTTAAGAAATTTTTAGATACAGAAGTAATAAACTAGTTTATAATAAAACCGCATATTATAGAAAAAGAAGAAAAAATAAATGAAATAACTGAAATCACAAAAGAACATGAAAAGAAAAGCGAAAAAGAATTTATAAAATGTGGCAGAATAGTTAGATAAGACCTTGATGGAAGAAACAAAAATAGAGAGCGCTATAGTAGTTATTACTTAATAATACATGAATATGGAACAATTTTAGATATTGATAATACTTTGTGATGCTTAGAAAAGCAGCTAGAAAATTGGGAACAATTTTAGAATTATCTTGGTGTAGTAAGTGCTTTTTACAAAAACCAACAAAAATATATGAATATTGTAAAAGCACGCTTAGAAGGCTATGTTCTGATTCTTTAGGGCGATGGAACAAGAAAACAATAGTTATTTTGTAAAGAATAATTTTAGTATATATGTGTTTATAAACCTTATAAAATTATATTTTTTAGGAACAACCCAAGAAGATTTAAATGAACCTATACTATATCTTTATAAGTTTGAATAGATAAATTTGTGTAACCTTTTGTGTGACACCACTAAGTAAGGTGTCCATTGATATGCCAAGTAAACTCGTGGAATGCTCAGTGGATGTACGGTAGCTTTGTGCATAGAATCGGGTATGGTTTTAACATGCAGGGGGGTACCTGCCCACGTCTGGCACTGTCACAGCTTGGTTATTATAGTACGTAGGGTCCCAGCAATCAAAAGCATAGTAAATCGGGTTCATGCTCCGATTAAAATAATTAAAAATAATGGCCAGCCAGGTCCACTGCATCGATACTTCACTTGAAATAAATATCGTATATTCGATAGTTTCGAGGTAATAAAATTATCCTTATACGTCGTATATCCAGCTTTTAGGGAGTTAATACGTATTAATGCATATAGCTAAAAAGCCATGACGAGCTTTATTAAAAAGCGACCTTTAGGATGGCGGTCTCGCGGCAGCTCCTGGCCTGAAAATAATATCCTCGATAGGGTGAGGCTATCACTTGATGGTGGAATCATGCTAAATGAGTTCTTTCATTTGAGTGCGTATCTGATCTTTCCGAGTAAGCGCGCGTTCGAAGCGGAATTCGTAAATCCTGGCAGATGTTTAAATAAACCGACCGCGTCCAGAGTCTGCGGAGCTCTCGCGCACTTTAGTGTATGAGAAAACGTGCTGGCTTGATTCTTGTTGTTTTGAAACTATCTTCAGAAGTATCGGTGAAATTATGGAATTTCTACTCGGCGAATGTGTTGGAGAATCTTTTGGAAAACGATCATGGTCTTCCGTCGAAATGATCACGTTGGACCGTCTCCGGCCTGTTATAGAGTGTCGCAATGAAATTCGGCACAGCGTTTAGTTTTAACCGATTTCATGTCAAAATTTTGTCTTGGTAGTAAACATTACATTTTCGAATGGCGACGCGATTATAGCCCGCTTCTCATTGTGACATCGAAGACAACACACTCCGAGCATGCATTAGCGCAGTAAAATCGTACCGATAGCTGCAAAGCGATTATATTTTATATAATTGTGACATCATAATATCTGAAATTCCATGCGTTAACTATCTATTTAACACAATCAGGCCATTCTTTCATCGATTTCAGCACCCGACACATGGGCGTTTTTGGTCATTTAGCAAACACAGGGTTGTTTTACGGTCAGCTTAGTAAGTGGGCTGTCCGGGCGTCCTCCCTCATCAGTTATACTTGGTGACCAAATTAAATCATGATCTAAGCTCATACCCATAAATACATTTTAATGCATAATTTGTAAACAACACTAAAAAACGACCCCATTACGATCCACGGACATCACGGGCCACATCCATTGAGCTTGAAATTTTCACCTCAGGTCCCGAGTTTGGGACGTGGCTGACACTGTGCTGTCCAGCTCAGCATCAACTAAGTCTTAAGAGTAAGCCTAAGTAGGATAAATCCCTGCTCTGGGAGTTTGATTCTATTTCACTCATTGGAGTCGCGCGTAGAAGCTCTTCAGTAAAAGTGACTTTTTCTTGGCGAAAGATTTCGGCGATCGGTTCCCAAAAATCTACAGAAGGAGGTCGCTCTCTCTCTAAATGCCAAAAATCGACTTTCTGCCTCCCAGTACATTGTTTACATCCCCACGTTTTTGGTCTCTTTAAAATTGGGAAGGCATTTCTTATCTGTTATTTTGTCTTTTCCTCATTTATGATTTAATTAATTCTCGTTGTCCGCTTCCTCACAGATTTTCTTAGCTTATATGTTATCTGTAGTCCGTTTAAATCGTTTATCTACTCATGAAACATTTTTTAGCGTGATTCGTGTTATATGTGACTTTTGTCGCATGTAGTGTTTTTATCGGCTTGATCTTATCGAAAAGCGATGCAAATTAGTATCTCGAATTTGTGAGAATCAGCATCATCATTGGAATTTCGTGAGATGATTACATGATTGAAATCCCAGTTTAGATCATCGAGATATAAGAATAAATTTCGGTTTTTTGACGAAATTACGATTTTGTAATTTTCGAAATTGAAAATTCTTGGAGTGCTACATTGTATATAAAAGAATATGAAAAAATTTTAGGAAATATGCAATTCTTGCTAAAATTGATAGAATACCTGAATATTTGAATAAATATATATTAAAAATACAAGGATCAGTAGGAGTTAGATTATGGAATGAATTTTTAACCTCTGAATATAAAAACTCTCCTTATGTAGGCAATAGAGTAGAATTTGTAACAATTTAGTGGTATCAGAGCCTAGGTTTAGGCGTTTCTGAAATTTCCTAAACATAGATAGAGTATAAGATAGAAGAGATAGAAAAGTCTATGTATAGAAATGTATTGGCTTGATGTGGATGTCCTTGTGTGATGTATAGATGGATCGTCCTAAAGAAGAGCCAATGAGGATCTTAACCGAGTAAAGAATTGCGAAGACGAGAAGATTAGTTAGTCAAAGTGTTGTGGAGAAACCGCAAGCGGGAATAAAGCAGGAAAGTGAAGGCGATGCGGCGATAATATCATGACTATTTAACTAAAGTAAATTTACGAGGACGAAATTTTATTAAGTGGGGAGGATTTATGCTTGTCCAAAATATATCATGCTTGGAGTTTTATCACAGTATTTGGGTATAAAATAAGTTAAGAACTGTTGTTTGAAAAAATGACATTTTATGAAAAATGACAAAAGCAGTGAATTTTGTCGACTTTGTAAAAGTCTTGGAATGGCTTCGAGAAAGCGCAGAAAATTCTCACAGAGCTCGGATGGCAATTTGTGTCGTTGTGAATTCGTCTCGTGAAATACAGTGACGCAGAAAAGTTTCGTTGGGTCAGAGACGGTCGGAATATTTTATGAATTTAGCCGATGAGTGTAGAGTGAAACACAGCGAGATTTTAGAAAAATATAAAAAATGACCAATATTTAAAGTATTGATTAGGACCGTAAGTGAAATCGGAATGAAATAATTTGTTTCGGAGTTAAAACGGATGAAATAGAAGAAAAATGGGACATAGATCGGGCAAAAAAAATAAAAAATAAAAAATAAATCGGTGGTTAGACGATGAAGGCGTGAAACGGAGGGGAAAGATTTTAATTTTTATTTTTTCTCGACTCTGCTTGATATATGAAGTTTCGATCGTCGGAATTAGTCAATTTATCTTGAAAAGTCTTCCTGTTGAGTTGTATACGTGAGTACAACAGCGGGATTTGCAATTTGATTAAAATTCGAAAATTATGTTTGATTATTTTCTCGGATACGACGTTCGACGATTGAAGTGGTCGAGCTTAAGAGCCAAAGTTGATCACGCATCGCGAGCTACGCATGGAGTACCAATCTTGAGTTTAGTCTATTTCCGTGAGGTATAGATTTACTAAGCGTGAATCATTGAATAAATAGTAAATATGTAAAAAAATATATATATGAATAGTGAATATTATTCACTATTCATATTAAGTGAATAGTGAATACGTAATGAATACTATTCATTTTTTATATATATATATTCATTTACATGTTTACTATTTATTTACTATTTATATACGTGACCGTTTATGTGTGCTGACCGTTTACGTATTGATGAAAATCGTCGCCGTGGGTTTGTGAAGCTCCAGCTGACACTGCAACGTGATGCGTGGATCGGCTGCTGTTCCGGCCTAGCCGTCGGTGGCAGATGCGAGTGGGCATGGGATTACTCGGTGCAGGTGAGTCTCGTTGAGTCCGGTCTTTTGGTACTCGCGATCAGCCTCGTCGGTGAAGCACTCGTGGCAGGCGGTCGACGATCCAGCTCATCGAGGCGGCGAGGAAGAAAATAAAGATAAAGTAAGATTTTACCATAGTTTCTTAGCCACTTCCTATCAAATCTGCCACTGACCACTATTTTATTTTTTAAATGAAGACCCTTATGTCTCTTTTTTCAGCTCTTGATGCAGATTTTAAGCTAGAAGCAGTCTATTCGTCCGTTCTAATTCGTTATCTAATTATTCGATACAAATATTTAATAGATTTTTAAATTTTCCGTCTGGATTTTAAGTTTAAATCCCTGCAATACGTCGTACAGAAATTCGTAAATATTACATTTATCACCGAACCAACGAAACTTTTAGTCGTGATATATTCGGCGAGACAAATTAACGGCGCCCGTTCCGTTAATCGTCAGGATAAAGAACTACGAGAGCACTAACAATAGGCTCACTTTACAAGCGACAAAACCTCAATAAACTCAAAATCGATCTTTGTGGAAGTGATTTCAAAATTTGGAGTAGCCGTAAGCGTTTACATTTAACGAAAATACAGATTGCAGTAGAGGCGTTGAGCCTTTTCAAAATGATTTACAAAAATAGATTTTAGAGTTGAGTGTTTCCTGAAACCTCAGAAATTAGTAATTTTATGAAGGATCCTCAGGATTAACCTCGTGAACTTTGAGGGGGCCTCGTATTTAATGGATATAGAAACTTTTCGCAACAATCGAATAAAAAAATCGAAATGGTGGCTTAAGCACACAAATCCTTTACATATCTTTTAAAAATACTTGTGAGCGAGAGTGATAAATATTTTTCTTTTTCAAACACTTGGATTTTTAGGAAAAATTGGTCGAGTTCCTTTGTTTTGGTTTCGAATTCCTGAGCCTGTGGCTGTTTAAAGCAAAACTAATGCCAGAATTTTCGAGCACCTTGTTTGGACTCGTCCATGACTCATTCAATAGTGATATATACGTATATATTTATTCGTTTGATCGTCAACGTTACAAAGCAGCGATTCAGTGCATTTTTTTATCAAAGGTGGGCTTGATTCGATACGTGCGCGGAGCCGCGCAAGTAGTTCACTAATATGCTCCAGTATATCTGTATATCGTAATAAGTATTCGACGTATAAAATATCTGGCCATTTATACAATGCGGGTTCGCGTCGTCGTCTCACCGATGGTTGAACTCACTTTGAGGAGGGTACTCTCTGGCCTTTTGTCTCGGGTCCACGAAAATATTTTGGAAACATATGGAAAAGAATGGTAAAGGCTGGTGAGTGTACATTTTCATTAAAATAGCATTTTCGGTATATATCAAATGTCATCTTTGCTCTGATTAAAATCGATTTATCACCTTAAACGTTTATGCTTAAAGCTTTCTTTCTTTTCTTTATAATAAATCTTTGCTCTGATTAAAATCATTATACCTTAAGCGTTTATGCGCTTAAAACTTCTTCTTTATTCTTTGTTGCTTTCGTTCTGATGAAACCCGAGGAATAAACCTTGCAGAGCAGTTCAGGAATGCTGACGGTGAGGGCGATCGCATTCAGTCATACTTGCATTCTATTGAGGCTAGCTAAACTGCGGGTTCAGGTCATAGCGCGCTTATCGTGTAGGATATTGCTGCAGGCAGCTGGTCACTCTCGGTTAGTAGCGCATAACTTTACGCCACAAATCACTTACGACCCGTCATAGGCCGATGTCGGTCGTAAGCGGTCGTAGGGGTTTAGGGTGGCGAGCGTGATTAAAGCGTTTCTCGAAATCGTTTATAAATGCGTTTTAAATCCCGCTCTTTGCTCGTTAAAGCGCGTATCTGCGTTCTTTCTGCGTTTAAAAACTTCGTATCTTTTCGCGTATGCGTCACGTATTTCGTATATACGTATAAATATATATATTGATCTGAGATAAAGCGTTGATTATCTGTAACATTTATAAACATTTCCATTAAACTTTTCAGGTTAACATTAAAGCCGGGTTGACTTTTAAAACTTCGATTTTAAATATCATTTTTCACTCATAGTTCATAGCTCGATCGCTTGCTTCGAGTCGAGTTCAGATTCGTAGATAGTCATTTTCAACTTTTTTAGCCATATTCTGCGATTATATAATTTATTGTCATCTGTATTTCCGGTCATATATTCTTATTAAATACATGAATCTATTTTACTTAGGAATTGGAATCAATCAATCGGATCATCTCATTAAAGTTATGGCATTTTTAATCTGCGTAGTCAGATTCACCCAGGTGCAGCTGAGGACCGGTTGTATTCTTCGTTACCGGTCTTAGCCGTATTTGACGTTATCTCTTTGTCTTATTTTAAAAATTTAAGGTGTTAAGGTTCTTACCGATTGGAATCAGCGAATCAGATGTGAAATTTAGCGTTACGTCCAGCAATAAGCAATCATATTAGCGAGCCAAATGCAGTGAAGCACACATGGCTACACTTTGAGTGAATGTTTAGTAAGCATAATCGAGTGGACGATGCCTATTTACATATGTATGATTACGCGGAAGTCTTATTTTTAACAGGAAACTTGAATCACTCAAATCGGATCAGTAAACGAGAGTTATGAATTGAAATATAATGAACCGAGAAGCAGGAAAGCAGGCATTTCTATGCGAAGGCAGAACGGAGTGGCTTACATATGGTCCCTCTTTGAGTGAATTTTAGGTCGACATAATCGGTGTGATGTTATTTACATATGTATGATTCTCCTTGAGAAGTCTATTTTAACCAGTGACTTGAATCGAGCACCGAATCGGATCGAAAATGAAGCAGTTATGAATTGAAATATGAAAAGCTGGTCGAAATAGGAGAAAGCGAGCATTTTTGTCAGGAATTCTTTGTGAGAAAAATGACCGAGTGTGTTTTTCTTGCAAACTTTTTCCTTCTATGACTTGATCAATTCGTATACCTCGATTTCACTATTAACCTAACCAATTTCAACATATCGCACAAAATTATTTATCGAATCACCTTGATTTATCGCTTTCTTTTGAGCTAGCACCAATACATTTCATACCGATTAATATCAATCGACTGTCGATTCGGTAGCCCAAATCTGAATGATTTAACGTCGTCTGTACGATTTAACGTCCAATCGCAGGAAAAGTCAAGACATTAGATATGAAAAACGTAATGCTAACGATTAAAACTACTTTTATTTTGAAGCCTAACTGTCGGGTTTAACACCGATTGATATCAATCATGTCATTCGGCCATCTAATCGATTTAACGTCCGTCTGAGAAAATTGAGCGTTAGGCATGAAAAAGCGTCGAACCTGCTTTCCCGCATTCAAAAACTCTTTGTTCTTGTTTATTTTCAGCTCACTCTCACTTTAATACCAGCTTGGCCAGAGCAAACTTTGGAAAGCTTGAAGGGGAAGAAAAATCACGTCTAAAGCTGGCTCATGGCCCTAAACGTTTTGCTCTTATTACTCTTTTCTTTCATCTCTTCTCTCTTTTCTTCCCTCTTTCTCTCCTTATGTAGACTGAGCTCTCCTCCTTTTGAGCTGACTTAATCTCTTAAATTTAGATTTTGCTTCGCACTTGCAATTGCCCTTTAACGCTATAAATTAAATGAGCCGAAGAACCATTGGTCCATTCCTAATGAATCTGAATCCGTTAACGCATTATTTTATTCATAAACTTAGTCGGTAAGAAAGGTTTTAATTGGTTACCATGAGAAAATATCACCACTTTATCTTGATTTTATCGAGTTTCGCGCTATGCTAACTTATCACCCAGATTAAAATGTCGAATATTCATAATTGATCCAAACTTCAAATTGACCATGAAATATTCTAATTAAATCCCTTCACATTGGATTGAGCTCTGAAATCACCAGAAATCGGATTTAAAATCATTAAAATCGGAAATCAGGATAATAGCGTATTAATATCCGAATTACGTTCGGATCGCGCGAGAGCTATCTAAGCGGACTGGATTCGCTCCGTTTCACTCAGTTTCAGTTTAGTTGGAGCTCTATGATTTATTAGGACATTTCATATTTTTGGCTTTCCGATTTAGAAATATAAGCGCATTTCCGAATTTGGATCGAAAATCTTATTAAGCTTAACTCTATTCTCTTACAAATATCGTTTGAAGTCGCCAAGGCGAAATTTCTTAAAAATTCGTTTGCAAGCCTGATGGGATATAATAAGAAAAATCCACTTGTGCCAGGGCGTGGATTCTGATTTTGAAAAATTCCACTTCACCTTGAGCTAATGTCAGGAGCGTTAAGTGAGTTACCCTCATTTGCTATCATTAGACCTCAGGCTCGATTCGAAAATGCATTATAACGTTGTTCGAGGTTGAGGTTTACAATCAGCACTCATATAAAAATTTACGTCATGAAATTAAAACATTCAACACGCATCAAAGAGATGGGGATAATGCCTCTTCATCTGCTCTCACGCTCCCATGTAAACCTCTCTTTGTATGACTCACTCCCACAATACCTTTCGCAGTGAATAGACTTGCTCGGCGGTCGAGGATGCACTGTGGTTCACTCTGTATGTCAAATTCTCACGTATTTACGACTAGGTTCTCTATCGATACATGTGAAGGATGCGAGGTATATACTTGCGGAGTATAGGAAACATGGAAAAATCGTGAATCTTGATCGGGGTCGAGATAAGCGCTCAGTCGATATGCCACCTCCCGATCCTCCTCAACAATCTGTGTGATCGATATCTGAGTGGACTCGGCTTTCCCACGTTCCCAAATCTTGAATGCGCCACTACATGGGGAAAATTTTCAAAAATACCATATCCCTTACCTCGAGACTCTAGGTCCTACGGCGATTGTCAGCATAACTTTTATACATTTTGTACGGTTACGATCTATCCTTATAACCTTGACCTTATCACAAGTCACTTGGACAATCCTCGGACCTACGATTTCCTTTCACCTACCTCGTCCCGGCCAATTTGGAGTTACTACGTTTATGTCAATAAAGATCCTCATAAGGGCCATACCATCTTGGCACGATACTTGTGTGTATGCAAACTCCATCGTTAGTGTTCCTTTAAGGTATGATACATCTTTGTACTTCGCAGATGCATAGCATAAAGCGGAGAATGAGCTTCCTCAGTAATATCTCCTCACATCACCTACATCAGAATTTTTATAACCTGCGTCATGACCTTGGTGCCATCGCTCTCTCAATGACAAATCCTCGTTGCCCGGAATCCTATTTGCTCTCGACTTTATTATGCGTGGATCCACGAATACGGAAAATTTCTGTCTGTCTATCAATGCGGGGCGTACATGAAATATGGCTACTTGGTGCTCCACGAATGCGTCGGTTCGATTCGTACCCGGGACCTGATTCTATGAGTCGAGAGGAAGATGCTGACCCTCCCGGTGCGATATGGAACTCACATGGGTCTCTACTAGAGCATCGCTACCCGTTCGCCTTTCAAGATGATATTCAATGGTACATTCATAATCATGATCAATTCAATCCATCTCCTCTGTCTCGTATTTCGGTTCAGCCTGCGTAAACAAATGCTATGACTCTTATGATAAAGTAAAATCCTACAGAACTCAAGCATAAATAATGCCTCTCCATATCATAGAGGCAAATACTACGGCTGCTAGCTCGAGGTCGTGTGTAGGATAATTACGTTCATGCTTCTTCAAATGCACAGAAGCATATGCGATCACCTGCTCGTTCTGCATTAATATACAACCTAGACCCTTCACAAGAGCGTCATGATACAACTATGACCATCCTTAAAAATTGAAAAATCCATAATGCCGCTTATAGCAAAATTACATTTATACCTTAATTAATTCTTCTTCTTAAAACATTAATTCTAACACATTCCATTAGGCATTTAATCACTTCCAATTGATTAAAATCAATGGAAACTCAACTTTCCATATATACTAATGTGGTGAATCCTACGCAGCATTCGTAATTATTTCTTCAATTTCTTCCATTTTCTTTCAACAAATTACATTTGATAATTCATCCAATGTCATTGATTTACTTAAACTAAATCAAACCAATGCATTTCCAATTAAACCCTTTCTTGGCCTAACCCTTGCATCTCATTTTCTATTCAACTTTTAATTCCATTAATTCCATTAATTCCTTCAAGCATTTCAAGTAATGTCATTAAATCGATTAAAAGCCGTCGAACAACGTCGCTTCCATTAACATCCAGGTTGACCTAAATTGACAATCCTTATAATCTCATTCTTTCTTTTCAATTTTCTTAGCAAAATCAACCTGAATCATGTCAATTTCGTAGCTAGAGTCTTAATATAACTCGATTGAAGATTTAGATAAATGTCCAATAAAACCCTAATTTAGCCTACTTCGGAACCTCCTGAACCCACGTTGACCCACTCCCAGTTTAATCTTTTATTTTGTGCGTAGCTAGGTTCAACCGTGCTCATAAATTACTAGCGAGGCCTCACTACACAGTAGTACGATTGTGTCAGGCTATCAATGCTACCTTAATTACAAATCTCTAGACTAAGGCACCTGACAAGCTTCTTGAAGCCATGATATGGACCTTTTGAGTTTTTTTTTTCTTTTTTCATTGGATTCAACTTTTCAAGCAATGATACATGACTAACTTCTCTTGATACATGACTTGTGGCATTTCTTGGAATAAGGACCTCATATCCTACAATTGATTGTGCAAGATTATGTATAAGATCATGCATTTTATATGTTAATCTATCATTAGAATCGTCTTCTTCAACTTTTTTTTTCAACAATTATCTTGTGGCTGATTATCGAAATATCGATCTCTACATGTCCTCTAATTGCTTTCGTCCACGTTTGAAGATTGAATGTATCCTGTGCTATCCATAATTATGCAAACCTTGTTTCTCAATTTCATAGTCTTGTGGAAATAAACCTTGATAAGTAAAACATTGTTTTCAATTGTGTTGGCAATTTATCATAACTTAATTTGAGCACCAGAGTAGAACATTATCATTTCCATGTTGAAGTAATTGCTTGATTTTCATTCAGCGAATATACTCCCCATTTGGACAAGTCGATTTAAATTACATTAATATTCCTCCTAAAGGTGTTGATGATGAGTGGGACTCTTCTGGCGAGGCTCTGAATTTCTTTTGACTTTTATAATCTTTTTACATTTCGCCTTATTCTCTATCCTCGGAATGCCAATGCTTTGAAATTAAAGTCCAGAACTCATTTTTCCTAGACCTTCCAACTCAAAGATCTAGTATTTCCTATAAATGAAACCTCGTATTTCGGGTGAGGTGGTACTAATGCCTCGGGAGCTCTCCACGGTGGCGGGTCGGCTTCGGCGGCGCATTTTAATGAACTTCGAAATTTGAGCATAATGTCATGTAATGCATATATGATTTTAAATCACATAAATAATTTATGCAATTTTAAATAAAACATTAAAACAATCATATGAAAATCAAAATTTCAAATCTTTATAACATTTTTTCAAAGCAGTGGCTCACGATGCACGTTGAAGGATCCAGCCCGCGGATTAACCTCATGAACCAGGGCGCAAACATTTCGATGGATATGAAACTTTTCGCCAGAAAGCAATCCGAATAAAATGTCAGTAAGATGAAATACTTTTACAAAATCCTTTCACGTATCTTTAAAAATAGCAGCGGAGCGAAGTGATAATTTTTTTTCTTTTCAAACACTTGGATTTTCGAAAAATTGGCTAGAGTTTCTACAATTTTTTGAACTTTTCCACAATTACAAACACCAACGGCGTTTAAAAGCATTTGTCTTGAGAATTTTATTTAAGCTTTGTTTTACAATTTCACCGTCCAGCAACTCATTCGACCGCAAATATATACATATATATATTTATTTATTTCAATCATGAAACATTAAGCAACTGATTAAAATTGCATTTTTTATCAAAGATTGGGCTTAGAGTCGTGCGTAGCCGTAGCCTAAAGTAGTTCCTTTCAAAATATATGCATATATGCATATATACGCTGACAAAGTATTCGACATTATAAAATATGCAAGTATTTATACAATGCAGTTCACATGCGTCGTCTCCTCGATGGCTCGACTCATACTTGCTTGAGGAGGGGTACTCTACCGATGCGCTGTGTAGTGCTTGAAAATATTTTGGAAAGCAATATGGAAAAGAATGAGGTAAGGAGCGTGAGTGTACGTTTTCATTAAAATAACATTTTTAGTATATGTAAATGTCACATTACTTATCTGATTAAAATCGATTTATGCCTTAAACTTTCTTTCTTTCTTTATAATAAATACTTATACAATTAAAATCTTATTTATGCCTTAAAAATTTATGCCTTAAACTTCTTTCTTTATTTCTTTATTTCTTTTCTTTGATGGAACCCGAGAGGAATAAACACCTTAGAAGCAGGTTCCGGTCTTGACGGTGAGGGCGATCGCATTCGGTCATGCTTAATTCTGTTTGCGGAGAAACTCACGCTTTGCATAGGGTTCAGTCATGCTTATTATCAGCGTGTAAGGATATTCTTTCTAAGAAACTGAAATTCTCTCCCTCGATTAGTAACATAACTGCCACTTTAAATCGCTTCTGTGACTTTAGATGCGCCGGCCGATGTCAGTCATAACGGTCGTAGGGGGTTTAAGGGTAGCAAGTAGGTAAAGCGTTCTCGAAAATACATTTTATAAATGCATTTAAATCGCTACTTTATCGTTAAAGCAGCGTATCGTTAACTGCGTTTTAAAACTTTTCGTATCTTTAACGTATGCGTCACGTATTTCGTATACGTATAAATATATATTGATCACGAAGATAAAACATTTCCATGTGCCTTAACATTTACATAAACATTTCGAATTTAAACTTTCGGGTTTGCGATTAAGCGAATTGTTTTAAAAGTTCGATTTGAAAATATCATTTTTCGCTCAGCGGTTATTGCATTCGATAAAACTGCTTCGAGTCGGGTTAAGTTAAAACTGGAGTAGTCGCTTTGGCGTTTTCAAAAAACCACAACTACACGTGTAGCCATTCCATTTAATCCCCATTACCTGCTTCAGGTCTATGTGCTGATATACATGGTCATTCTTAGGAATTGGGTCGATTGATCGGATAAGTCGGTAAAGTTATGGCATTTTCATGCCAACTAGTGCATTACAGGTGCAGCAGGGACAGTTTGTATTCTGCTCATTTCTCGGGTCTTAACTTCATGTTGACGTCTCTCTTTGTGCATTTTAAAAATTTAAGGTGTTAGGGGGTTAACTGGAATTGGAATCCACGAAAATGGGAACATAGAAACTCCGCGTTGCGTCGAAACAGCCGTGATCATGTTAAGCCAGGCAAATCTGGAGTGGCTTACATGACCCCTACTTTTGAGTGAATTTTTAAGTGACTATAATCGAAGTGGACGATCTATTTCATATGTATGATTCTGTGAAGTCCCAATTTTTAGCAGAAGCGGCTTGAATCGCTCCAGTCGGATCGAAATGAAGCGAGTTATGGTCAAAATATGAAAAGCGGTCGAACGAGAAAGCGAGCATTCACGTAGAGAGCCAGGGCCATTGGAACTACATGTAAGTCACTCTTTTGAGTGAATTTTTAAGTGCATTTATAATCGAGAATTTGTGATGACTATTTCTATATATATGATTCTACTTGAAGTCTATTTTAACAGCTGACTTGAATCAACTCAAATCGGGATCGGAAATGAAGCGAGTTATGAGATTGAAATATGGCTTGATCGAAATAGGAGAAACTTGAGCGTTTTTTTTTGTCTGGGACTACTAGCAGGAAAATGATGGAATGTGTTTTCTTCCACTTTTTCACTCCCCAAACGCCGATCTAATGCCTTATACTCAGTTTCATTTGTCTGGCTTGATTTAATAAATATCGCGCAAAATTATTTATCGAATCTGCTGGAAATTTCCCTCATTTCTTTTTCAAAAATATAACTGTCCGGGTTTAAGTACCGATTAATGCTCGAAATCGGCGTCGATTCGCCATCTGTGATTTTAACATCCATACCGGAAAGTCGAGACATTAGATATGAAAAACATCAAACCCCTAACAATTCACTTACTTTATTTTTTAATAGCACAATCGTTTTAACACCGATTGATAATAATCATGTCATTATTAATCATAATGCGATTTAACGTCAATGGAAAATTGAACGGTAGGCATGAAAAACATGAGCCACTAGCTTTCCACATGATTAAAGAAGCTCTTGTGCGATTTCGCTACTGGGCTCCTCTCCCTTCTTACCGCTTGAGGCGCTTGGAAAGCTTGAAGGAGAAGAAAAAATCACATCTCCCCTTGCTCCACCTTAGCCCTAAACGTTTTCTCTTCCTTCTCTTTTCTTTCCTCTCTTTCTCTCTTTTCTTCCCTCTTTCTCTCATATGGACCAGAAACTCTCCTCCTTTTTAATTAAAACATCTCTTAAATTTAGATTTTGCTTCACACTTGCCAAAATTGCCCTTTCACACTTGCAAAGTACCCGCCAGACCAAGAAGAACCATTGGTCCATTCTAATGAATCATAATCCATTAACCTATTATTTTATTCATAGCAGTCATTAAGAAAGGTTTAATTGGCTATCACAAAGAAAATATCTCCCTTATAGCGATTTTATCGGAGTTTCACCTTATCTTCGCTTTTATCTTAGATTAAATGTCGAAAATGTTATAGTCGTCTAAACTTAGATTGACCAGTAAATATTAATTAAATCGTTAACGTTGGATTAGAACACAGAAATCGTAGAAATCGGAATTAAAATCATTAAAATGAATCAGGACAATAGCGTATTAATATCAGGATTACGTTCGGATGCTGGAAACTATCAAGCGATTTCAGTTCCTTTCAGTTTCAGCTCCGTTCAGTTTCGTTAGACTATGATTTATTGGGACATTTTCATATTTTGGCCAATTCCAGAAAATATCGTAGCAGACTCAATTCGGTCAAGAAAATCAGCATTCACTTAACTCTATTCTCTTCTAAATATCAGTTCAAAGTCATAGGGCCGAAATTTCTTATTCCTTTGCAAACCACTCCCGTCTAGGATATAATAAGAAAAATCACTATTCCTTAGGGCACCGGTTACAGTACACAGAAAAAATTCCACTTCTTGCCCAATGGCGTCGGGCGTTACAAATTACAAGCTACCCTGCTTGCTATCATTAGACCTCAAATCAGTTCAAAAAAAATACTATTATAACATTCAATCAGGTTGGGGTTTTACATTTTATCTCTTGATTATTTAATCGAATTATTACATTACAAAATTTTGTTACACAACTTTTCACCGTTAAAATTGATATAAGTAATTGGTTCATTTAAATCGTTTAATTCTAACATAAATGTTAGACTTTTTGATATATAACCGGAAGAGGCTCCGGTATCGATTAAGATATCAATCTTTTGCCAGTCATGGACATTAAAGTATTTTCCTTTTATTTTGTAATTTGTAATCTTTTTTGTTTGTTCAAGTGTTTTAAATGTTATTCTAGGATGAATTAAATCATTTGTAAGTGTTAAACTAGAACAAGATGGTTTAGAATCTAAATATTTAGGCTTATCACCTATATCAAGTAAAAAATCATCTTGAAAACTGATACTAGACGCTTCACGATGCACTCCGTCCAATACCATGAAATAGCGGTAAATCTATATAATCTTTTCGAAAGAAATATTCAATACGACGCTTGTTCGATAACGCATACGCAATCTTATGTTATGTAGCAGTGGCTTTGCCTTCTCTCATAACATCTGGCTCAACCAATCAAACTTAATGTTCTATCAAAAACTTTATCCGCAAGATTATAAGCTATTTTTTGCAAATATCGTAATATTAATTTATGGTATTTAGGCTCTCCGATTATTCCTGTATCAGCTTTTTTTTTTATTAACAATCCTATTGCCTAATAGCTAAATCTATCGAGTATCAATTCTTCTAAATGCCAGACTAGTTAATCATTTGTATAGATCCAATATAAATCCATCCAATCTTACATCGATCTTTTTCGTTAATCTTCGAAATCTTTTAAACCAACTCCCTTTTTTCTAACAGGGGAATTTCAATCTTATGGCAGATCCGCTGCTGCATTTTATCACGTCATTCCTATATATCTTTTCCATCTTCGCAGACATTCTATTTACACTAGCGCAACCAATTGACAAGCCTCCCATCCGTCTGGGCTATGATATATATAATGATTACAATCCAAATCTAAATATATCCCAAATGATTTATTCCCTCCCGGTCTTAATCGATTCATTGGTGAATCATAATTTTGTTTTACCCAATCATGAACATAGGTCGCTCCCCAAATTTCGCAGGAGTTCTAGAGTATCCGGGGTCTAAATCTCGCAAGATACGATTTGATATCCATCGCAGCTCAAGCTTCAACAGATTAGCTACCGCTTCAATCATCGGGATTTCTTCCATTTTTAAATTACACTTAGTATATTTAATTTTTTAAAGGTTTTACTAAAAATCCAAGATCACTATCTCAAGATACTTTAAATCCATATCTAATCGTCTCCTTCAACCAATATTCCCGATCGAATAATAACATCATCCATCGGGTTCACAATCATTGTCTTCTGCAATCTCTAAATAGTCTAATTCTCCAATCATTTCATTACAATATAGGTATACAATATTAGTTGTCCAATCTATATATTTTCCCACCGACCTAAATCTATAATTATAATATAAATCATGTCTAGATTTCTAATTATGAATACAATTGATATGGCTTCTAATTCTTCTTAAAAATCCTATTTAATTCTTCTTTCGAAAATCCTTTCCTCGTTCAAAGGTGAATATGGTTCTTTCTAATTCTAAAATCTTTTGCTTTTAAATCTTCTAAATTACCTCAGATTTCTCTAATCATGGACCATAATATTTATAGTGTTTTAAATAATCTTTAAACTTTTATTAACTCATTATCGCTTACTCCAATTCTTCATAAGTGCAAAACTATTTCTCGCTTCAATCTTCATGTTTCATCATTTCTCATGATCATTCATTAGGTGGTTTCCATATCTCGTAATAACAGCCTACTCATATTATTAATTATTAAATTTAGGTCGTTTGACTTCATTCAATCAATCTTATTTGGTGATTTAATAAATTGCTAAGAAATGCTGATTTATGAATACTTCTGCATTTCTTCGTTTTCGTTCTAAAGTTTCTTCTAAAATACATATGCTATGTTTCAGAGAATCTCTTCTTAGTACTAAATCTCTACATTTTTGACAACTATCAGTAAATGATTCTTGCATTACTTTTAACCAGGCCCAATTTTTCAAAGTACGCAGCACTCAGTAAATCAAATAACATTCAATCAATCAAGCAATTTTATAATTATAACAATTAATCTGAATATTGCAATTGCCAACAGTAAACCACATAATACGATACTGCATCAACGTGAATAGATTTAATCAGATCTAAGCCTTTCATATTATGATTAAAATAAAATATCAGTTTTATTCAGAAAATAAACATAATTATGGGTCCATCATGCTTCTATTACTATTCCTCGACACGCTAATCAATAACATCTAAGACAGAAATGACATCTCTGTTAATCCCACTTCCAGACCGAGACTTACTGTGACTATTCTCTTACCTTCACCTTATGGTACTCTCTCGTATGTTACCAAGACACCCTTTACTCTGTTTTCACCTTGGTGACAGAAAGGGTGAAACAAAGAATTTTAATAGATTTTATCGAATTAATACATCAAATATTTTCTCGAATAAATACGATTTTATTTATTTCATAATACTAGCGCTAGATATAATTCCCAAATTTCGTACATTACAAGCTTTCAAAAGAAAGGAAAAGACAAACTTACAATCTTTCTTCACTATTACACGCTCTTCTTTGCATAATCTAAAAGAAAGAAGGAAGCAGAAACAGTTTTCAAGAGTTGTTTTAGTTCTTCCAGATGTCCTTTGAGAATTCTCTTCCTCTTATTTATACCGTCGGATTCAAAACCTGACAAATTGTCATAAGAACTGAATATCTCTCGGGTTTTTTACAAAACCATGGGTCGAAAATCATGATCGTCGAAAGGAATGATTTTCTCACAAACTGTATGCTTTGTGTCATAATCTTCGCGCTTTGACCCTGCCTCCAGAGTTTAGCCGGGAATTTTGCTTTTGCTTTTATATCATAATCACCTTTTGGTTGTCATCAATCGCTTTCTCATCTTAATCATTTTGGTCCATCCTCGACGACTTAATCGCTGGCGATGTTCTTCTTCAGCCAATTTCTTCCACATGTTTAAAGCATATCGAGGATGGTGGTTTATCACTTCAATCAAATTCTATCTTTTTGATAAAAACTCACAGCCGTGCTACTTCAATATGTGGAGATCATTATTGATCCTAATCATAGGGGTTTGTCGTATTCTCGAATGGCCGCTTTTAGTAAGTATCTCTTCCATTTGTCGACACGATAATCAAACCAAGTCCTCTTGTATAATGGACATTGTCTTCTTAAAAGGATTAGAATCTTTAGCTGTTAAATCATATTCGCTTCACGGATCATTTTTCATATGAATAAAGTGCCATACTCTAAATCTCAGCTCATTTTCAAAACTGACTACAAGATTGAAAAGTCAAGCGCAGTATTGTCAATCTTTATCGAATTGTCATGAAATTACCTAATACGCCTTCACGAATCCATCCCTGCATCGTGCGATCTCCGAAATCGTGAGTGCAGAAGATATATCAGAATGATACTACCAAAATCATACCAATCACGAATTTGTTCTGGATTTGCTCCTTGTAGGAAAAAGATCCTAGGATAAATACCAGATTTGTCAACAATCATATGTTCAGTATTAGACAAATTATATAATTTTTCCATTGTTTCGGAATGGAGTTTTAAAATCTCCGGTTCTCGAGGAGTTTCTCTTTGGAAAGATAGGCTTTGCTTTTCGGGCCTTGAGGTCAGAAAGAAATGTTTTGAGAAGATTCTCCTGCTTAAAAATTCTTTTCCTCGTATTCAACCATTTTGGATAAATCACTTCCTCTTACAGGCGCGTTAAAACAATTTAATGAATAGTAAAATCTTACACAATTTTCAAAATCAAATATAAAACTTTTTAACATCCTTTTAGATTTTCCAAAGTATTTTCGCCTTCTACCAAGCCACATACCCGTTAAAATCAATATTTGATCAAAAATCTTGGACATCTCAGTAATACTTGTTATAACCTCATCAATCTTTGGTGTTTCCTCCATCTCTGGTTAGAAAATCATGAACAAATATTTTTGGCGAACTAGTTATATCAATATCAAAATATATTTGTAACAATATGTCCGCTATCTAATTAACTTTATATTCAATAATGAAATTATTTTTTATAAATGCTTACCTCGAATATTATCAATTGTACAAAATTTCGGGTAGTAAGAAGTATGAAATTTAAATCCTTTTATAATGTACCTAAAAACTCTTTCTCATTTATACAGACTCTTTCATTGAGAAATGTTCCAAGAGGTATACCTGCATAATTCTTCTCAAGATTGCTAACTCTTTTAATACTGCCGTCCATGTACTTTCTCGGGGATTTAACTCGCCCCAAGTATCAAATCATCATTATCACTAAGCTTTAACTTGTGAATCAATATCAGTTTTTATGTTTAACTTTGGTAAATTGACATTGAGTTTTTATGAATCTGATCTGTTTTTCATGTTCGTTAATAAATACGAATTTAATCTTTTCACTTGTCAATTTTCTTAATCTAGCTTTTCTTAAATCGCTAAGATTTTTATGAATCCTTCAAAGATAATTTAATACGCCTAAAATCTTCAAGTCAGTTTTTCAAATTCTAATTTTTTCTAAAATATGATTCTGTAAATCTATTCCTTCTGAGTCAATATTAATCCTAGAAATTCAATCTTTTGTTCTCCAATTATGAATTTCTTTTCGATAATCCTCGATTACTACGTTGCTTTACATAAATCTATAAAAGTATCTAAATGTTTTAAATGTCGCCTTTGTTCAAGATTATGCATATATCAACATAAATATTTATAAAATTATAACTAAATATATTATTCATTTTTCATTGAAATCATGGGCATTTTTCAATCCAAAGGTAGAGATTCTATTAGTAATGACCTTGAGGAGTGCTAAAAGCAGCTTAATCTGCCAGATTCCTCAATCATCTTAACTGGAGCAAAATCTCACTCATAATCAAACTTGAACGCCACTCACAATTTCTGGGGCTTACGAATCAATGTTTATTTATTTGGTAGGAAATAGCCATCAAATATAGTGTTATCATTTAACCGTTTGTAGTTAACAACCATACGGGCTTTGTTTATATTAATCTCATTCTCCTGCTTTCTAACCATAAAGCGCTGACCAAGTACAAGTGCTTTTTTCATGCAGAATCAATTTTAAATCACAATTCTTTTAATTGAATTTCGAATTCTTTTACATCTATAGTTCATTATGTCTCATAGGTTTTACCCTAATAATCTTATCGATCTTTTTAATCTGTTTGTATAAATTCATTGCTTTTCTCAAAATTGTGAAAGGATTTTCAAATATAAAGAGATTCATGCGCTGTTTAACTGGTAACAAAATCGTTTCTTTTAACAATCGAGATTCTAATCTAAGGAGGAAAGAAATCGCTGGGGACTGTAAGGAAATAGGGTAATCACCACGCCAAATTTACGGCGACAAATGATATGAATTTACTTATCAAGCATGTTTTTAATCGGCGAAAGAGCGATCCAACGCTATGCGGAGCTTTGTGCGAAGAAGATAGGAAATATTATCTGAAAACTGACATTGGGACGCATGATGCACTGGCCCAATATCATAAAACAATAGCTGCAAATCTACAGAATGTTATCTTCGATTAAATACTCAAGAGACAAATTACCATTGTTCAAGCATGGAACAAATGAATACACTAGTATACGTCGAATTGACTTTTCAACAATGCCTTGGTATATTACATCTGAAAACTTAAATGATTACAATTAATAAAAATCAGATTTTTATACCTATATGACTAGTCCTTTCTCCATCTATATACTGATTGGCTTAACCTATCCTGATTATGTCTAACCTCACGCTTATATCGATTCCCATCCTATATTCTTAAATCACCGTTTTCCTCGAAGAATACCATACCGATTTACCTGCAATACAGTGAAAAGATATTTCAAATCAAAACATTACCCTACTAGCGCATTAAACATCCATTTAATCTCGATTAGCAAATATATCGCGAATTACCTGTCTATTTTCATAATTTGGCCATGATATATTTACTTAAACAATTTTCTCTCAACTCTTTAAAGCCGACATTCAAAATAATATTTCCAATCTTCTTCGCCTAAAACTCCTCAGAACTATCGGATCACTACTCCTCGATTAACATGCTTATTCTCGTAAATTTCCTATCCCTTTTATTCCTCGCAGCCAACGTGGTGATTACCCTATTTCCTTACCAGTCCCAAAAACTGATTTTTCTACACCACTCCTTAGATTAGAATCTCGATTGTTAAAAAGCCTTGATTTTTGTTCTCAGATTAAACAACGCCTTGAATACAAAATTCTAAACTGTCAATCTGCCCCAACAGATTTAAATACACTTTGAACTCAGATAGCTCGTACATTAAAAAAATCATAGTTTTGCTTCCCACTAGCAGTGACGCTCATCTCTACTGCACCTTCTTCTCTATTTCTGCCTCACCCACCTTAAAAAATCTTTTCAACAAACACGCTGTCAAAGAGTCGCTTCTCTATTTCTAAGTGTCGCTTTCTTTGCCAGTATCAAATTGCTATAAACAGTCTTCCATTTCTTTTCACAGGTAAACACGCGTATTATTCCTCTTCTGCTTCAATTGCAGAGCTGGTGATTGCCTTCTCGTATTGCATTGGTGCTCATTTGATTTACCAACATCATAAACACCACTAACAGCATATATTCATACCATTGCCACTATAAAACCCTCATATTTATCGCCACTAGTCAGCTGCATGCCGCTGTACTCAGCCGATTCAAATAATTACACACATCACTTTCAGCTCAACCCTGATGCATGTTTCCAACGGCAGCTGACAGTGGGCGGAATCTCGAGCCAGCCATCACACTGCACCTGCACACTCAGCCTCTTTCGTGCCGCCTCCTTTTCAATCCCCTTCATCCTTCATTCTTTCACTTTACCGCTGTCTCAGCAAATCACCATCTATACACTGCAATCTCGCAGCTTCCACTTCTGATGCACTGGCTGCACTGTGCCAGTGACCGCTGCCTTGCTCTCCCTTACTGTGTCACTCAAATCCTTTATAAATGGTCACTGGAGCGTCATACGTTAATTCATTCAGCACATATATCGTACGCCATCACTGGTATCTTTATTCTGCAAGTATTTAGCCCTCAATCTCGCTCAGGTATGCCTTGATTTCTTTGTTTTTTCAACTTTTTCTTTCTCAAGATACCATCCACATCTCAATATATTATTATCTTTGCCCTGAAGCCAGCGGTTCTCAACCATCTTACCTTTTTGAAAGCTGTTCACCACGAGCTGACGTCGCCGCTGATAAAACCAATCTGACACTTTGATCAGCACGCGGTGGATTTAAGACTTCCACCCCCCACCCGACCAATCAAAGCCGTCCGATCGGGTTTTAGCAAATCGCCACAATAAAACCACGTAGACAAGTTCGACTTTTCAAAACCATTAAGATGGTCAGAGTGAGAAATCCAAACTGTGTCACGCACTCGTACCAGCCGATTTAATAAAATAATAATATAATTCGATAAAGCTTTGGCATGTCCCACAGAGACAACGCGCGAAAAGTTTTGAGAGAGGATATAAGTAGGAAATAAAATAAAAATTAGTGGCATAGAATGAGCTCAGATCAGTTATAAGGTACGCAGATCCAGATCTCAATCGATGAAAGATTACTATATTTTTGATAATAACTGTTTGATCAATTAACGTATTTATCCTGGGTTTTATTTATAAAGGATTTATTGAATTTATTGAGGGAGAAACAGAGACGAACGCAGATAATGACTGATACGGAGTAGGGAACAATGAATAATCAAATGGTCAATACAAAGATTATAAGCGTATAGATAGGATTGACAAGCCAGAAGGAGCTTGCCTGAAATGCGAGAAGGAAAGAGGGATGGTGTCTAAGGTCAGGACAAGAAAGGAGAAAGCAGTTTTCTGGAGCATGTTCACGCATGTACCAAGTTCAAAGTTTATTACATGATGATCGAACCAGTGGATTCCTTTATAATCACATTTAGGCCTTCGCAGTGTCGCGACTTATACATTTCAGGGTTCTACTACCAATGAGCCCGTAAGTTTGGGACCTGGTGGTGCCAGGTATAATGACAAATTTCCATTCGTGATCAAACAGCTCAAGAACTGATACGCAACTGCATTTATTAGTCTACAAGACGATAAATACGAGTGCTTTACACATAGGGCAATGGGGCGTGGATATGAATAGACATATCAAAGATCAGATGTTATGAAATCAACAGCTACCAAGTACAATGATATCTTAGGGAGATCAACAAACATCTGACTAAAGGATGCAAAGATATAATGACAGCTGATAATAATAAGAAAAATAAAGATCTGTTAACTAATAGATTTGATGATACAAAGTGTCGCACTGAATGGAGCTGCTTCCTGCACTATCACTGATCAAGAAAAAGTAGAAATATCGGGCGTTTCATGATCATAAACGAACCACAGAGAGGTCAGAACAAGATGGTCGTTATTTCAATCATGGAAAAGAACACTGAAGTATATGTTAAATGCCATGAATTAAGATATTATATTATATGTGTTAATATATACAAATTCAATTATTAAAAGCATTATATTTTGATAATAATTTGTTTCAATGATTGAACTTATTTATCCTGGGTGTTATTATAAAGATTGATTGATTTTATTGAGGAGAAACAGAGACGAACTGGTATAACGATCGGATACTTGAGTGAATAATGAATAATCATACGAATACAGATTTACGAGTGTATAATGAGATTTCACACGTTGCAAAGAGTCGCCCGGAACAATTGTGAGAAGGAAAGAGGATGATAGTCTAATGCCGTGACGTTGTTGGCGAAAGTTGTTTTCTGATACGGCGTATCGGGTACGTACTGCCCTCGAAAGTTTATCGAGGATGATGACCGAACTGCGGATTCCTTATAATCGGCTTAGCCTCGGGGCCAAGGTGCCACCCACTTACAATGGGTCTCTACTACAACAAACCCCGAGGCTGGGATCAGTTAAAAAGTGCCGCCTTTCACCAGCCTTATCCTCTTCTTCTTTACAGTCTAAAAGTCAAGTTTTCGTCCAAAGAAATCACCATCTACACTGCAATCTCTCGCAGCCCACCATCGATTACCGCACACCGCATCCAGCCGCTACTCTGCCGCCTGCTTTCTCCTCACAATCAATGAAATCCCATCAATACCTGCATAAATACGCATCCAATCAGCCATTTATTGTCAAAATATCGCAGCCGTCATCACTGGGCATCCGGAAACCCCTCGTGGCCTATTTCTAATTTTCATCTTTCGCTTATTTTCCATTCATTATGTCAGGCTTCATCACAACTTTAATAGTTCAGTATTATTATTTTCATCTCGCTCGAATAAGGCCAGCTAGCTTTCCTTAACTGTTCCACCCAAGCAGTTGCGCCTACGCGCATCGTCACATAAACCACCTGACCGCCGACGGCACGCTAAAGTGGGATTTAAGATTCCCCCAACCCCCACGGACCAATCAAAGCCGTCCGACGGCTTTATCAACTACGACACAAACCACATTTAGACAAAGCTGACTTTTCAAACCATTAAGATGGTCGAGAGAAACTAAAACTGTCGCACTTGTGCCCAAAGGGATGAATAAAATAATAATATAATTGCAAAGCTTTTGATATACCACGGATAATAAATGCTTTTAAAGCGGAGAGATCAAGAGAGCTGAAAAGGAAAATTAAAGCATAATGAGCCCGTAATCGGGGTTTTAAGGTACGCAGATCCGTGATCTCAATCATGGTTACTTACGCATATTTTGATAAATAATCATTCGATCGGGATTAACGATTATCCCGGGTGTTATTTAAAAAGGATTTATTGATTTATCGAGGAGAAACAGACAACCCAGATAACGACCGATACGGAAAGGAATAATGAAGAATCAAGTGAATAATTACTGTGGATTACGAGTGTATAGATTTATGATTTCGACAAGCTGCAGTGAGCCTGGCCTGAACAAGTAGAGAAGGAAAGAGACAGGTCTAAGGCCGAGATCAAGAAAGGAGGAAAGCAAATTTTGATAATGGGCGGTCGGGTATAACAAGTTCGAAGTTTATCGAGGATGATGACTAACTGGGGATTCTCTTATAATCGGCTGAGCCTCGCGCAGGTCAAGGACGATACACGGGGCCTACCACAATGAGTCAAGCATGGACTGGTGGGCGCCGGTATACGACAAATTTCCCATTCGATCACCGAATAAGAATCCAAGATACGAACTGCACGATACTTACAAGATGTCAGATAAATATGAGGGTTTTTGCACATAAGGGGCAATTCGCAAAGATGATGTAAATATAATACGACGCCATTGACGGCGACGTTAAGAACTGTACGAAGCACCAAGTACAAATGATATACTTCAGAAGACATCCACAAATACCCTAATTTGTGTGATGGCGTAAGAGGAGATGGTACACAAGTTTATAATGAAAAGAAACAAATATCTTTAATCATAATGTGATTTGATATAACAAATGGGGGTTATAAGGTACGCAGATCCAGGATCTCAATTGATGAAAGCATTTACGATATTTTTGATAATAATTACTTCGATTGGATTAACGTATCTATCCTGGGTTTTATTTATAAAGGATTTATTGAATGATCGAGGGAGAAACAGAGACAATCAGATAACACGGATGTGAGTGAATACGAATAATCAATGGTCAATACTGTGGATTACGAAAGGTGAGACAGGATTTGACGTTTTCAGAAAGGAGCTCGGGTCCGGAACAAGTAGAGAAGGAAAGAGGATGAGGCTCCATACCAGGATGGAGAAAGGAGTGGAAAGCAGAATGATAATTAAATTCAACAGATTTACCAAGTTCCTAAAGTTTATCGAGGATGATGATCTAAATCCAGATTCTTTATAATCATAATGAGTCTTTCAAGCAGGTGCTGCGACTTATACACGGGTTCTACTAATAATGAGCCTGCATGTTTTGGGACTGGTGGTGCTGTGTATAATATGACAAATTTCCCATTTGGACTTAGCTTAAGTCAGAATTCAAGATGAATCCGCATTTATATTCACAAGATGTCGATAAATATGAGGGTTTTTACACATAGTGGGCAATGGGCAAGATGTATGAAATATAATACGACGTATGGGCTGGATGATGATGCAGAATCAAATGAAGCACCAAGTACAAATGATATCTTTGAGAAGATATCAACAAATACTCCTAATTGTACCAAGAGGAGACGCATTAATGCGTTATAAAATAAGAAGAAAATGCAAGCACTGGCGAATCAGAACAGGATTTGATATTACAAAGGCCGCACCGAATGGAGCTGCTCTCAACGTGTTTGTCGATCAAAGAAAAGTTTTTAAGATTCGCGTCAGATGATTGGCAAATGGAACCAGAGGGAGAGGTCACAGAATTAAGAGTGGAGCGTTATCGAAAATCATAAGGAAAGAAGAAGCATTGAAGTATACAGCAGCCGCTGTAGGAATTAAGGAGGGTCAGGCTTTGAGAAGGTGGTTAATGATACAGCAAGTGCCCCAATCATGAAAAGATTTACGATATTTTGATAATAATTGCTTCATTGCATTAACGTATTTATCCCGTGTTATTTATAAAGGATTTATTGATTTTATCGAGGAGAAACAGAGACGGAACGCAGATAACGACCGGATACTTCTGAGTGAATACGTAATAATCAAGCAACAATACGTGATTACGAGTGTATAGATGGTGATTTCTACGTTTTAAAGGAGCTTGGCATGAACACCATAGAAGGAAAGAGGATGAGGGTCTAAGGCCGAGATTGAAGAAAGGAGGAAAGCGTTTTGATACGATAATGGGTATGTACTCTACTCAAAGTTTATCGAGGATGATGACTGAACTGTGGATTCTTTATAATCAAGGTTTAGGCCTTCGTCAGAAGTCATGACTTATACATGGGGTTCTACTAATAATGAACTCCGCAAGGCTCGACCCAAATTTTCAGACAAAGCCGCTTCCTCCTTTCTTCCAATCTCAAATTCCTTGGGGACCATCCTCTTCCTTCTATAATTGTTCCATGCCAAGCTCCTTTACCGCTTGTCCAAGAAATCACCATCTATACACCTCGTGAATCCCTCAGATTCACCCCCGATTATCTCGTATTCACCTGTATCCAAATAAGTATCTCATGTCATTCTGCTTTCTCCTCAATAAAATCACAAACTTTATAAATAACACCCAGGATAAATACAAGTAATCCAATCGGCAGAATTATTATCAAAATATCGTGAAATGCTTTCATCAATTGAGATCCTGGATCTGCGTACCTTAAAACCCCCAATTCTGGGCTCATTCTATGCCCTAATTTTCAATTTCCTTTCAACTCTCTTTATATTCTCTCTCCACTTTCTCGCGCATTTATTATCCGTGGGCCCACCCGCTGTCCTTACCAAATTATATTATTATTTTACCCATCCCTTTGGGCTTGAGTGCATCAGCTTTTTAGTTTATCTCCTCAACCATCTTAACTGCTTTTGAAAAGCTAAACTTGTTCATTGGTTTATTGTCACCGTTGATAAAACCAACTGACGGTTTTTATCAGTCCGTGGGGTGGGGGAATCTAAACCCCACCCCGCTGTACTTCACTAAAGCTTTATTAATATTTTATTAACCAACCTAACCATTTACCCTATATGTAAAGTTTTTCCTGGGCACTGTACACATCCCCTCTTTACTCTATTTTTATCCCTTATTCATAAAATCATAACTTAATCCATTCTTATCCAAATTAAAACAATCTTACACTAAAATTCTCATAAAAAACAACATATTATTTATTAAAGATATCAAATTACAAAACATATTAAGCACGCCGCGGGCTTTATCATCTAAAAATGTAAACTAATCAACCTTCGTCCCTTGGATCACATATTTCATTCCCCTCTTCTACCCAGATATCCCTATTCTTTAAACCCCTTTTGGCTATCATCTCTAACATCTGCATATTATCCCATCTACGAGGCCATATGTGGTCTCCCTTTATCAAAATACGAAGAGAGCCGTCTGATTGGGAAAATGAACGGCTGATAATAAGACACGCAGAAAAGTTTGACTTTTCACAAACTAAGCATGGCTGGTGAGAGAATATCAATCGACCGCGCCAGTGTAACGCACTCAAGGAAATAAAATAATAATATAATTTGCAAAGAATCTATGGGACCTACATACAAATGCGCTGAAAGAGGAGAGGATTAATTATGCTTGAAAAGTCAAAATTAAGTATAGAATGAGCCTAGAATCGGGGGTTTCGAGGCACGCGCGCATCCAGGATCTCAATCGATGAAAAGCATTTTACGATTTTTTGATAATAATCGTCTGATCGGGTTTAACGATTTATCCTAGGTGTTATTTATAAAAGATTTATTGATATTATTGGAGGGGAGTAAATGTGTTTAAATTAGCATTTAATGACCTGACACGGAAAAACAATACGAATAATCAAGGTCAATACGTGGATTAGTGTATGGGGATGGTGACTGACAAGCTTAAGAAAGGAGCTTCGGCCTTAAACAAGCAGAGATGAGCAGGACGAGTTCAAGGCTCAGATTGAAGAAAGGAGAAAGCAAAATTTTCATATGAAGGGCTGGGTATGTACCAAGTTCTGAAAGTTTATTGAAGGTGATGACTGAACCGGGGATTCCTTATAATCGAAGGCTTAGGCCTTCGTTGCAGGTTGCGACTTATACATGGGGTTATACTAATAATGAGCCTGCAAGTTTTGGGACTGGTGGTGCTGTTTATAATATGACAAATTTCCCATTTGGATTAGCTGAGTTCGCAATCTATATATCACTTAATCCAGACGATAGTCTACAAGATGCTGATAGGTTCATAAGTATAGCATGGAAGACTGCTTAATCAGAATAGATTTGATATTACAAAGGCCGCACTAAATGGAATCAAGCTGTAATCGGGGTTCGCCATCATCCCCAATAAACTTCGTAACTCGTACATACCCACCCTCTTCAGATTAAAGTCAGCTCTCCTTTCTTCAATCTCACTTTAGACTTTCATACTTTTCCTTCTCTATTTTTGTTCCAGCCAGCTCCTTTACCGTCATCTAAGAAATCACCATCTATACACTGCATCCCGTACAGATTCAAATTCTCGACATTCGTATTCACTCCCGTATTCAAATAAGACCAAGGTTGTCTGCTTTCTCCCTCAATAAAATCAATAAACTTTATAAATAACACCTATAAATACGTTGCTCTAATCGCCGATTATTATCAAAAAAATCAGAACGCTTCACATCAATCGAGATCCTCGGATCCGCTGCACTCAAACCCCACTCGGCTCATTCTATGCCCTAATTTTGACTTTTTCAACGCAATTAATCCTCTCCCCTCTTTCCTCGCATTTATTACATGTGGGTCCCACCGTTAACTTTACCAAATTATATTATTATTTTATTCCTTAGTGCGTTACACGTGGCGCAGTCCAATTTGATATTCTCTCTCCTCAACCATCTTAACCGTTGTGAAAAAGTCATTCATATCGCTTTTGTTATATCAAACCTCAGCGCTAAACATGCCTTCCATTTCTTTTCTTTCACTATAAACTCACAGACTATCTCCCTTCACCATCCACAAATAGGAGTATTTGCTGATATCTCTCAAATATATCATTGCATTTGCAGATGGAGTGCATGTTGGAGATTATATAGTGGGCTTCAGAAGAATGTGACATCTCGAGTGGTAGAAGAAATATGTGCCACAGGACTTAAGGCTGATTAGCTTGTTACTTTGACGATGTCTCTGCAGGTGCCTTACAGTGTTTTGTGGTTCTGATATCTTTAATAATATGTTATGTTTCGAGAATTTATATAAGACGTTTTTTACCTCTAGCACTATTGCTTTATGATTTTATGAATAGTGATAAAAAATAGCAAAGAGTGTTCAAAGAAAACTTGCTGATATAGGTATCAAATATTGTCATAGTTTAGCATTTCCTCACCCTCACCTTATTCAACAGTGTTTATTCGATTGCTGACACCACATGACACAAATATTTTAGACAAGTTTGAGATTTAAAAATGAAGTAAGATGGCTGAGATATAAACTAAAATTGCCAACTTTACCAAATTATATTATTATTTTATTCATCCCTTCAGCCTCACTACGGCTCTCCTCAACCATCTTAACTGGCTTGGAAAGTCAAACTCGGCTCTCCGTGGTTTATTGTCACCGTATATAAACCAATCTGATAGTTTTGATTTGTCCGCGGGGTGGGGGAATCTAAACCCCACCCACGCGTACTACTAAAGCGATAATATTTTATTAACCAACCTAACCATTACCCTATATGTAAAGTTTTTCCCTGGCACTGCATAATATCCCCTTACTCTATTTTTATCCCTTATTCATAAATCATAACTTAACGATTCTTATCCAAATTAAACAATCTTTATACCAAAATTCCTCGTAATCACAAATATATTATTTAGATAAAGATATCAAATTACAAAACATAATAAGAACAAGGGGCTTTATCATCTAAAATGTAAACTAATCAACCATCGTCCCTTGTATCTACATATTCATTCTCCCTTTTCTACCCGCATATCCTCTTATTCTTTAAACCCTTTTTGCTATCATCTCTAACACCGCATATTATCCCATCTAATGTGCCATGTGGTCTCCCCTTTATCAAAATAACGGCGGCATAGAATGAGCCTTAATCGGGGTTTTATGGATACGATCTAGGATCTCAATTGATGAAAACATTTACGATATTTTTGATAATAATTGCTTCGATTGGATTAACGTATTTATCCTGGGTGTTATTTATAAAGGATTTATTGATTTTATTGAGGGAGAAAAAGAGACGAACGCAGATAACGACTGGATACGGAGTGAATACGACAATCAGTGGGTCAACATGTGGATTACGAGTGTATAGATGGTGATTTCTCGACAAGTTTAGTGCGAGCTCAAGCTCCGAACAAGTAGAAGGAGCAGGACAGGTCTAAGGTCGAGATTGAAGAAAGTGAGGTGCAGCTTGATTTAAGGGGGTCGGGTATGTACCAAGTTCTGAAAGTTTATTGAGGATGATGACTGAACCAGGGATTCCTTATAATCGAAGGCTTAGGCCTTTGTTGCAGGTTACGAACCAATGAAAGCCGTCCGATTGGTTTTATCAACGGCTGACAATAAACCACGTAGACAAGTTTGACTTTTCAAACCGCATGGCGGGAGGAGAGAGAATAAACTCGGGTCACAGACTCAGCCCAAAGGGATGAATAAAATAATAATATAATTTGGTAAAGTCGGGCTATGGCCCCACAGATAATAAATGCACGCGAAAGTGGAGAGTGATATAAGAGAAGCTGAAAAGGAAAATTGTGGCATAGAATGAGCCCTCCAGACTGGGGTTTTAAGGTACGCAGATCCAGGATCTCAATTGATGAAAGCATCAATTAAAGTTTTTATTAATATTTTAACCAACCTAACCATTTACCCTATATGTAAAGTTTTTCCGGGGTATAAGATTCCCCACTCTACTGACCAATCAAAGTCATTCGATTGGTTTTATCAACTACCGACAATAAACTATCGCCGACAAAGCCTCACTTTCAAAACCGTTAAGATGGTCGAGAGAGAGAAACTTAAAACCTGCCGCGGCACTCGTACCAAAGTGGTAATAAAATAATAATATAATTTGGTAAAGTCATGCTGACCCCACGTAGATAATAAATGCGCTGGGAGCGGTATATAGCAGGGAGCTGAAAATAAATCATCTATCTCCTTTCAAGAACTATGCCCTATCATACAAGCCTTCACTCTCTTCCCGCTATCATTAACCACCTTCTCAAGCACAACCCTCCTTAATTCCTCTGGCAACCTAACATATACTCCATATTCTTCTTCCTTACGATTTTCGATTATTCTTCTCAGATTCTGCTTATAACCAAATAAATTCCTTTAATTTGAATTTATTTGACCTTTTTTTCATTTTCATTTTAATTTAATTAACTTTTTCTCTTTCTTATCTATTAAGTTATTCTTATCTCCTTATCAGTCAATTTATCTTTTTATTCTTTTTCTTTTTTTCAACTTTTTGCCTTTTCGCATACACGTCGAACGTTCCTCCGTCACTCCACGACTCATTCATATAGTTATTTTTTTTCTCTTTTTTTGTCACTTTTTTCTTTTTTCTTTTTTCTTCTATCTCCAAAATTCCTCGCATTTCGCTTCAACACACACACATTTTAAAAACAAACTCTTTATTTTATTTAGTTTCTTATTTATTACAAAATTTAAATCTGTTCAACGGTTCCCAACAGATTTAAAATACACTTTAAACTTGGCATAGGCCTGTACATTAAAATCATAAGCTGGAGCTCCCACTAAGTATAACGCTCCACTCTTAATTCCTGCAACCTCTCCTGTGGTTCCATTTGCCCAATCTGTACGAACGCCCAATCTTCTAAAAAACTTTCTTTGATCAACAAACACGTTACCAGGAAACGCTCCATTTGGTGCTGCCTTTGTTATATCAAATCCTGTTACAGTTAAACAGATCTTCCATTTCTTTTTCACTATAAACCTGTGTACCATCTCCCTCTTCACCATCCACAAATTAGGAGTATTTGTGGATATCTTCTCAGATATATCATTTGTACTTGGTGCTTCATTTGATTTACTAACATCATAAATCAACCACCAATACATATTATATTTCATACATCTTGCCCATTGCCCATTATGTGTAAAAACCCTCATATTTATTAGCATCTGTAGGACTATCAAGTTCGGTTCTCAGAGTGTCAAGCAAGGAGCATTATCCCATCTACCAGGCCATATATGGTTACTTTTCATCAAAATACGAAGAGGGGAAAAACTACAAAATCTATTCCATACATAAAAACAAATTGAATCCTCATCAGAATTCACAATCCCTCTTACATTTGATATATATTTACTGCTCCAGTACCCTATCCTTAGACTCAACACAGTATCCAAAGCCACATCACGATCATCAATCCAATTACTTATAAACGTCCTCAAAAACGCATTCCTTCTTCTCACCTTCATAATTAATTCCTCTCCTGGGTAGATCCTGCACAAATCTTTAGCATCATCTAAACAATTTCTTATTAAATAACTTACCGGATATGTCTGTTCGCATAAATCATCTATCTCTCTTCCGCAGTCCTGGGTGTTCTATTGATCAGCCTTCACTCTCTTCCTTGGTCTCATTAACCACCTTCTCAAGCACAAACCTCCTTAAATCCTCTGGCAATCTAACATATACTTCCATCTTCTTCTTTCCTTATCATTTTCAATCGTTCTTCTGTATCTATTTATAATCAATTAAATTCCTTTAATTCGAATTTAATTTACCTTTCTTTTCAATTTAATTTTAATTTCATTTAGCTTTTCTCTTTCTTATCTATTAAGTTATACTTGTCTCCTTATCAGTCAATTTTTCTTTTTAATCTTTTTCTTTTTTTTTTCCTTTTCACACGCTGAACGTTCCTTCTACTCCACCTAATTTAAACTAAAAGTTATTTTTTTTTATGTTTTTTCCTTCTTTTTTTTCTTTTCTTCTTTTTTCCTAATTTCTTCGAAATTATTTTTTGCTCAACACACACACATTTTAAAAACAAACTCTTTATTTTATTTAGTTTCTTCAATTATTTATTACAAAATTAAAATCTGTTCAACGGTTCCCAACAGATTTAAAATACACTTTAAACTTGGCATAGGCCTGTACATTAAAATCATAAGCTGGAGCTCCCACTAAGTATAACGCTCCACTCTTAATTCCTGCAACCTCTCCTGTGGTTCCATTTCCCCAATCTGTACGAACGCCCAATCTTCTAAAAAACTTTCTTTGATCAACAAACACGTTACCAGGAAACGCTCCATTCGATGCTGCCTTTGTTATATCAAATCCTGTTACAGTTAAACAGGTCTTCCATTTCTTTTTCATTATAAACCTGTGTACCATCTCCCTCTTCACCACCCACAAATTAGGAGTATTTGTGGATATCTTCAAATATAATATTCAGGATTGTGCTTCATTCACGATTAACATCATAAATCAACCACCAATACATATTATATTTCATACATCTTGCCCATTGCCCACTATGTGTAAAAACCCTCATATTTATCATCAAGATCTCATCATCGTCCTGGCTCGGTATGCCGCGGCGACTCACCGATCCAAATGGGAATACAGTATTATACAAAGACTACCAAATTCCAAAACTTGCAGCTCATTATTAGTAGAACCCCCATGTAAGGTCGCACCCGCAACGAAGGCCTGCTTCGATTATAAGGAACTCTCGGTTCCGCCATCATCCTCAATAAACTTAATCTCGGTACATACTCCAAACTCTTCGTGATCAAAGCCAAGCCTCCTTCTCTTCAATCAACTCACTTAGACCTCATCCTCTTTCCTTCTCTACTTGTTCCAGGCCAAGCTCCTTTACCACTTGTCCAAGAAATCACCATCTATACACTCGTAATCCCCCTCAGATTCGGGCCCCTTGATTATTCGTATTCACCAGATCCATTCGTTATCCATTTTCGTCTCGCTTCCCTCAATAAAATACCTCAAATCCTTTATAATAACACTCCAGATGTAAATACGTTATTCAATCGGGCATATTATCAAAATACTGCAATGTGCCATCACTGGGCTGACTGCCAAGACCTAAAACCCTTGGCCTGCTTGATTCAGCTGATTGTTCTTCAACCTTTAGATCTTCTCCACTTCCCGCGCATTTATTGTAGTTTCATCGCCACCCTTTTGAGCCAAATTAGGTATTACAGTTTACCATCCTTTCGTGCTGAAAGTACAAAGTTTTAGCTTTCTCACACATTTTGGTTCCAAAGTGTGACTACGTGAAAGAGTCAAATGCCGATAAAACCAACGGATTTATTTATTAATATAATGTGGCAACCCCACCCATTACTCAAGTTTTATTAATATTATTAATTGCCCTAATATTTGCTTCCTATATGTGTTCGGGCATCTTATTACATCCTTCTTCGTATTTGTTTTACCCTGTCATAAAATCATACTTGTCCATTTCATTCAATGTTTTATACAACTTATAACATACAGCATACCATAAAACATATTGTGTGCCTCGCGGTGCTTTATCATCTGTGTCAAACTACCGTTCTCGCCGATCACATACATTCTTCTTTCTTACTAGAGAGAACCTCAGCCTTTAAACCTCTTCGTTGGTCGCCTTAACATTCGCGCTCATTTACCAAAGCCATATGTGGCTTGTCAAAATACAAGAGGGAAATCAGTAGGCTCCATTCTCCATCTATGTCATATACATCAGTCGATTCGAACATCTTCTCTTACATTTGCCATATGAGCCTTATCGATTCAATACTGTTTACCCGCCACAAGACTAATGTTAACACGACATCGGGTCCACCAGCTTATGGTGCCCACTCCTGCCCTCACCTTACTAATCCTCCTCTGATATTAGCATCATCTAAACAATCCCTGGTCACCAGGCCGATATAAACAGACACATAGCCTCTTCAAGAATCCCATGCCATAACACTCTTCCGTTACCTTCATCAACCCTCTCTTTATTCTTTTCCATAATTATCTTCTTTCATCATTTTTCGTACTGTTTATAATCAAATGTGTTCCTTAATTTAGTCTCATTTACCTTTTTTCATTTTCATTTTTACCTCGTTAATCTTTTTTCTCTTATCTATTGCCAGTTTATCGTCAATTTGTCTTTTTACCCTTTCTTTTTTTCACTTTTGTTTTGTAGCACATGTCACTGTGCTCTTTCCTACTATTTACTCTATTATATAGCTATTTTTTCTCTTGTTTTCAAATCTCGCATTTTGCTCAACACAACATCTTCAAGCAGTCAGAGTCTCAGTTTATTTAGCTTCTCTGTTACTAAAATTTAATTGCTCAATCTTGCTTCCCAATGCATTTAAAGACTTTAGTCGATTTCCCACAGTATAACGCTCCAATTTTACCTCTCGCGCAGTCTTTTCGCATCAAACACGCTGGTTTCGTTATATCAGCAGCATATAATGCAATTGGTAAATATCTTTCTTACTATCCATACCAGTATTTGTGATAGTCTTCTCAAATAGGTCATTTGTATTGCGCTGACACAACATCATAACACCACCAACACATATTACTCATAAGATCTTCGCCCATTACGCAAAACTCATCAGCATCGACTGTCGTCACAGATGCCAAGCCGTACAACCGATCCAAATCTTAAATTTGTCATATTATACACAGCACCAACCCAAATCCCAAAACATGCGGTGCTCACATTAGTAGAACCCTACGATGTCGCACTGCAGCCTAAGCCTGATAATCCCCTGTTCAGCCATCATCTCAATAAACTTCAACTTGCATACCTGCCGCTTTCCTCCTTTCAATCCTGTATTCATCCTTCTCCTTCCTCTGTCTCCAAAGCCTTTGTCGCTGTCTGAAATCATCTATACATCTGCAATCCGCATACTCAGCCTCTTCGACACCTTCGCATCTCACTCAGACGGCCAAGCATTCCGTGTTCGTCTTCGCTTCTCCCCTCAATAAAATAATTAAATCCTTGAGTAATAACACCTGTGATACCACGTTATCTGTTCCAAGAATTATATCAAAATACTGAGATCCTCGATTCAAGGCATTTTAAAACCCTCATTCTCAAGCTCATTTATGCCCTTTTCAATCCTTCTTATATCCTCCACTTCTATTATTGGGTAGCTCATCTGCATTAAATTATATTATTTTGTCATTTTTCAATAGCGCTTATCTGCTTTGTTTTCCTCACCATCTTAACCCTTGAAAGTGTCAGTTCAGCCACGTTAAAGTTGTTTGTCGGGCCGTTGAACAACGGATCTATTTCATTGTCTGGTATAAACTCACCCCCTCGCGCATCACTCAAGTTTTACACATTTATTAACCACCTGTTCATTTTTACCTCATATATGTAAAGTTTTTCCCGGGCATCGTATTAACTTCTTTACTCTGTTCTTATCTCTTATTCATAAATCAGCAATCTAATTCATTCTGTCCAGTCTAAACAATCTTTATACTAAAATATAACACAACATACAGCTTATTAAAGATAATAAATTACAAACATATTAAGCGCCCTCGCGCTGTCATCAAAATGTAACCACTGTTCCTTCGCCCTTTCGTATCACACTCCTACTGTGAGGTCCCTCATCTTCGTTCCTTTGCTAGTCATTTTAATACCGCATACCCCATTTGGCCGCCATGTATCTCTCTCATTAAATACGGCAGTGGAAAACCCGCAAATCTGGTTCCATTCATGTCATATTAATCATCATCGATACACCTCATATTTCTGATATATATTTTTCTGGGGTTCGTGCTACGCATGCACTAAAAGCCAGTATCATTTATCACTGTTCACCAGCTTATGTCTTCTCTGCACGCTATTGCCCTCACCTTCATATCTCCTTCCTGATGGAGTTCGCACAATCTGGCATCATCTAAACAATTTCACACTTAGCCGATATGTCGAGACATAACATCTTCCTTTCAAGACCTCAGCAGCTCTGGCTGATACAAATATTCTCTTCCTCATATCATTAATCACCTTCCCACAACCCTCCTTTTCTTCTCCCCTCGCAACCTAATATACTTCCATCTCTCTTCTTTCCTCTTTTCTATCATTTTCCGTGTTTATACCTCAAACAGTTCTTTTAATTGAATTTATTTGACCTTTTCATTTTCATTTCACTCATTAATCTTTTCTCTTCATCTATTATTATTTGCCTTCATCGTCAATTCTATCTGTTTTCTTTCATCTTCTTTTTGCAGCACAATGCCGGCATTTCTTCGTTTACTCACGACTCATTCATATAGTTGTTTTTTCTCTTTGTCACTTCTTTCTTTCTTTCTTTCACTGCAAATTCGCAGATTTTGTTCAACACACACATATTTGTAACAAACTCTTTGTTTAGTTTTCCACCATTATTAAAAATTTAATTAACATCTGAGCCATCAGCGAAATACATTTCTAAACTTGGCATCAGCCCGCATTAAAAATCATGTTTCGGAGCTTCTACTACATAACGCCCACCTTAATCCTTCCAACCTCTCTCGTAGCCCATTTCCAATCCGCACGAACGCCCAATCTCTAAAAACTTTCTCGATCAACAAACACGTTACTGTGAAACGCTACATTCTGGTACGCCTTGTTATATCAAATCCTCATATGCTTAAACAGTCCCCCACTCTACTCGACCAATCAAAGCCGTCCGATCGGGTTTTATCAACTACCACAATAAACCACGTAGACAAGTTTGACTTTTCAAAACCGTTAAGATGGTTAAGGAGAGAGAAACTAAAACTGGGCCACGCACTCAGGCCCAAAGGGATGAATAAAATAATAATATAATTTGCAAGTTGGCTATGGCCCCATGTATAATAAATGCGCTGAAAGTGGAGAGAGAAGAGAGTTGAAAGGAAAATTAGCCATGTAACGAGCCCGACCGGGGGGGTTTTGGCGTGCATCCGTGATCTCAATTGATGGTACACAGTTTATAAGTGAAAGAAATGGAAGACTCATGATCAGAATAGGATTTGATATAACAAAGGCAGCACCGAATGGACCGTTTCCTTGTAACGTGTTTGTTGATCAAAGAAAGTTTTTTAGAAGACATGTCAGATAGATTTGGGCAAATGGAACCACAGAGAGGCAGTGAATTAAGATGAGCTGCTATAATTTAACAGAGTTCAATTTATGATTTTAATGTACGTGCCTATGCTGTTTAAAGTGTATTTTAAATCATAGGGAACCGCTGAATTTAAATTTTGTAATAAATAATTGAAGAAACTAAATAAAATAAAGAGTTTGTTTTAAAAGGTGGTGTGTTGAGCAAAATGCGACTTTATGAATAGAAGAAAAAGAAAAAAGAAAAAAAAGTGACAAAAAAAGAGAAAAAAATTAACTATATGAATGAGTCGTGGAGTGACGGAGGAACGTTCGACGTGTGCCCGAAAAGGCAAAAAGTTGAAAAAAAGAAAAAGAATAAAAAGATAAATTGACTGATAAGGAGATAAGAATAATTTAATAGATACAGCATATAATTTGAAGAAATTAAAATGAAAATGAAAAGGTCAAATAAATTCAAATTAAAGGAATTTATTCGTTATAAATAGATGCAGAATGATCTAAATCATAAGGAAAGAAGAAGATGGAAGTATATGTTAGTCACAGAGGAATTAAGTGAGTGGTTGTGCTTAAGGTGGTTAATGATGTTAGCGAAGAGAGCGGTCAGATCAATAAGAAAATGAAGTTCTGAAAGGAGATAGGATGGATTTATGTGTACAGCATATCCAGAAGTTTTTTATTAAGGAATTGTTTAGATGATGCCAAAGATTCAGGCAGGATCATCAAGGAGTAGGAGTTAATTAAGCAGCGGAGACGTAAGGAATGCGTCTCGAGGATCGCTTATAAGCAATTGGATTGATGATCGTGATCTGGCTTTGGATACTATGCTGAGTTTAAGAACGAGGTATTGGAGCAATAAATATATATCAAATGTAAGGGGGATTGTTTAATCTGATGATGATTCAATATGTTTTTATGGATGGAATAGATTTTGCAGTTTTTCCCCTCTTCGTATTTTGATAAAGGGAGACCACATATGGCCTGGTAGATGGGATAATATGCAGATGTTAGAGATGATAGCAAAAGGGGTTTAAAGAATAGGGATATCTGGGTAGAAGAGGGGAATGAAATATGTGATACAAGGGACGAAGGTTGATTAGTTTACATTTTTAGATGATAAAGCCCCGCAGGGGCCTTATTATGTTTTGTAATTGACATCTTTAATAAATAATATGTCAGGTTCTTAGAATTTTGTATAAAGATTGTTTAATTTGGATAAGAATGGATTAAGTTATGATTTTATGAATATGGATAAAAAATAGAGTAAAGAGGATGTACACGCCCAGAAAACCCTACATATAGGGTAAATTGTTAAGTTGGTTAATAAAATATTAATAAAACTTTAATTGGTACGGTGGCTTAAGATTCCCCACCCCCACTTCCGACCAATCAAAGCCGTCCGATCGGGTTTTATCAACTACCGACAATAAACCACGTGAGACAAGTTTGACTCTTTCAAACCAAGTAAGCATGGTCGAGAGAGAGAAACTTAAAACCGGGCTCGCGCACTCAGTTCCAAAGGATGAATAAAATAATAATATAATTTTAGTAAAGTTGACTCGTATCCTACGTATAATAAATGCGAGGGAAAGTGAGAGAGGATATAAGAGAGTTGAAAAGGAAAAAATTAGTGGCATGTAATGAGCCCAAAATCGGGGGTTTTAAGGCACGCAGATCTGTGGATCTCACTGATGAAAGCATTTACGATATATTTTGATAATAATTGCTTCTGATTGATTAACGATTTATCCCGGGTGTTATTTATAAAGGATTTATCGATGATTAGGAGAAACAGACGAACACGTATAACGATCGGATACGGAGGAATACGACAATCAAGGGTCAAATACAGGATTACGAAAGTGTATGATGCAGATTTGACAAGCTGCAGCTGAGCTTCGGGCCTCGGAACAAGCAGAAGGAAAGAGGATGAGGTCTAAGGCCGAGATCAAGAAAGGAGGAGCAAACTTACGGCATGGTCGGGTATGTACCAAGTTCCGGAAGTTTATCGAGGGATGATAACTCCAACTGTGGATTCTTTATAATCAAGGCTTAGGCCTTCTATCGGGACTCAAGTTGTGTATAATATGACAAATTTCCCATTTGGATCACCGAGTTTAACCCAAGATAATGAACTGCACGATATTCTACAAGATGTCGATATAAATATGAGAGGGTTTTTACACATAGTAGGCAATGGGCAAGATGTATGAAATATATGACGCTGACGACATGACAAGCAGAATCAAATGAAGCACTAAGCAATAAAATGATATATTTGATAGCTATCCACAACATTCTAATTTGTGGATGGTGAGGTAGGGAGATGGTACAATGTGTTTATAAAGGAAAAGAAATGGAAGACCTGCGAATCAGAACAGGATTTGATATAACAAAGGCAGCACCGAATGGAGCGTTTCCTGGTAACGTGTTTGTTGATCAAAGAAAGTTTTTTAGAAGATTGGGCGTTCGTACAGATTGGGCAAATGGAACCACAGGAGAGGTTGCAGGAATTAAGAGTGGAGCGTTATACTTAGTGGGAGCTCCAGCTTATGATTTTAATGTACAGGCCTATGCCAAGTTTAAAGTGTATTTTAAATATGTTGGTAACCGTTGAACAGATTTAAATTTTGTAATAAATAATTGAAGAAACTAAATAAAATAAAGAGTTTGTTTTTAAAGTGTGTGTGTTGAGCAAAATGCGAATTTTGCGAATAGAAGAAAAAAAGAAAAAAAGAAAAAAAAGTGACAAAAAAAGAGAAAAAAAATAACTATATGAATGAGTCGTGGAGTGACTATAGCTCGACGTAAGCCCGAAAAAGGCAAAAGTTGAAAAAAAGAAAAAGAATAAAAAGATAAATTGACTGATAAGGAGATAAGAATAATTTAATAGATAAGAAAGAGAAAATTTAATGAAATTAAAATGAAAATGAAAAAAAGGTCAAATAAATTCAAATTAAAGGAATTTATTTGGTTATAAATAGATACAGAAGAATGATCGAAAATCATAAGGAAAGAAGAAGATGGAAGTATATGTTAGGCTGCCGTAGGAATTAAGGAGGGTCAGGCTTCGAGAAGGTGGTTAATGATGCTAAGGAAGAGAGTGAAGTCGCATCAATAGAGGTCAGAGTTCTCAAAGGGAGATAGATGATTTATGTGTACGTGCATATCCTGGGTAGTTTTTTATTAAGGAATCGCTTAGATGATGCAAAAGATTTGTGCAGGATCTATCAAGGAGAGGAGTTAATTAAGAAGGTGAGACGAAGGAATGCGTTCTGGAGGACGTTTATAAGCAATTGGATTGATGATCGTGATCTGGATTTGGATACTGTGCTTAGTTTAAGGACGAGGTATTGGAGCAGTAAATATATATCAAATGTAAGGGGGATTGTTGAATCTGATGATGATTCAATATGTTTTTATGTATGGAATAGATTTTGCAGTTTTTCCCCTCTTCGTATTTTGATAAAGGGAGACCACATATACTCAGATGTGATAATATGCAAGATGTTAGAGACGATAGCAAAAAGGGTTAAAGAATAGGATATCCGTAGAAGAGGGAATGAAATAGGATACAAGGGACTAAGGTTGATTAGTTTACATTTTAGATGATAAATTCATAGGGCCTTATTATGTTTCTGTAATTTGATATCTTTAATAAATAATATGTTGTGTTATGAGAATTTTGGTATAAAGATTGTTTTAATTTGATAAGAATGGATTAAGTTATGATTTTATGAATATGATAAAAATAGAGTAAAGAGTGTGGGACGGGTAGCGCCCAGAAAACTTTACATATGTGCAGAAATGGTTAGGTTGGTTAATAAAATATTAATAAAACTTTACTGGCACGCTGGGGTGGCTTAAGATTCCCCACCCCACTATTTCTCCACCCAAAGCCGTCGATTGGTTTTATCAACTACCGACACAAACCACATAGACAAGTTTTGACTTTTCAAAACCAAGTAAGATGGCTGAGGAGAGAGAAACTAAACCTAGCCACACTGCGCCTGTGCGGATGAATAAAATAATAATATAATTTTGCAAAGTTTCGCTGCAGCCCTACGCATAATAAATGCGCTCGGAAAGTAGATGATATAAGAGAGTTGAAAAGTGAAAATTAGGGCATAGAATGAGCCCAGAATTGGGCGTTTTAAGGTACGCAGATCCAGGATCTCAATTGATGAAAGCATTTACGATATTTCATAATAATCGCCTGACGGGATTAACGTATTTATCCGGTGTTATTATGCGTATGTTAGAGATGATAGCAAAAGGGCTTAAAGAATAGTGGATATCTCAAGAGAAGAGGGAGGAATGAATATGTGATACAAGGACGAAGGTCGATTAGTTTACATTTTTAGATGATAAACTGCCAGGGCCTTATTATGTCTTTGCAATTTGATATCTTTAATAAATAATATGTTGTGTTCTGAGAATTTTGGTATAAAGATTGTTTAATTTGGATAAGAATGGATTAAGTTATGATTTTATATGTAACGCCCTGTCCCGGGAGAGTGTACAGTACATGATACTGTAGGGGCGTGATAATGAAAGCACTATGTTACATCAGAATATCTGAGATGAAATTAGGAAATTATAAACGAGAGACCCTGAATTTATAATAAAGCAAAGGGTAAAGATATGTGTTACCACTGAGGAACTAAAGGGTCATAAAAGGAAAGACTAGTGTTACTATATGAAATGTTTAAAAAAGAAACGTAACAAAGAAGTGATGATTCAAGTGCAATTGCAGAAAGCGAATAAATAAAAGAGAAATGTAACGAAGATGCAATTAGAGAAAATCAACTCCAAAATGAGTTTTTGAAAACAAGGCCTTATAACATGGGATTTAAAGACCAAAATTGGTCTCATTTGGGGAGGAGTAAATAAAACGTGAAAGGAAAAGAAGAGAAGAGGGAAGAGAAAGTTAAGAAGAAGAGAAGAAGAGAAGGAGGGAGACTGCCAAGGTATGAAACTAACCTGATTATGGGTTCTATGGGAGATTTGGCATGGATTTTGGGTTCAGAGGACATTTGATTCATTCTCAAATCTTAGGTTTTAGTAGAATGGTATCTCAAACTTAGATTTCTTTGGAAATTAAGGTCAAGTTAAAACCCACAAGGAACAAGATAATTATGAAATCCTCCCTTTGTTGCTGGATTCATGGTTAAATGGAAGGGAAATCGAAGCTAGTGGTTTAGAACAAACCCTAACAACCTTGTGTATGGGTTATAACCATATTTGAGTCGCTTTGAAATACCTTTCCTCAAAACCATCAAATAAAACTATGGAGCGAACCCCTTTACAACTTTTAACATATCGTTAGGAAAATAATGCGGAGTCAGTTTCTGCAAATTTTTTTTTCTTTTCTTTCCAAACGCTTAGATTTTTCGTGAAAATCATTCAAGGTAGCTTTCTCTCGTTTTCTGACTTTCCTAAATTTACAAACCTGCGAAACATTTAAAAACACTTCTAATCTTCCAATTTTCAACTTCCTTGTTAGGACTCCTTGTTCACAACTCAATCAACACAATATATACACATATACATAAATTCATTTCAATTATCAAAACATTTCAAACTTTCTTCAATTCTATGCATTTTTTTTATCAAAAGATCGGGCTTCTGAAATGTGATGGTTTCGACCGCCTAAGTAGTTCCTTTTCAAAATATATCCATATATGCATATATACATGACAAAGTATTCGACATATAAAATATGCAAACTGTTTATTTAAGCCGACCGCCTAAGTAGTTCCTTTTCAAAATATATCCATATATGCATACATATTGTATAAGTAATACATACTTATACATTTTAAATGTATAAGTATGTATTACTTTGATATATACTGAAAATGTTATCTTAAAAATGTACACTTACTGGGCTCTTTTTCCTATAAATGAAACCCCTGGTGATTTCGTGGTGGTACGCCCAGAGCTCTCCCGTGGCTGGCCTACCAACGACGCATTTTCTGTGAACTCAAAAATTTCATATGTCATGTAATGCATATATGATTTTAAATCACATAAATAATTTATGCAATTTTAAAATAAAACATTAAAACAATCATATGAACATAAAATTTTCAAATCTTTATAACATTTTCAAAACCGTGGCTCTGATACCACGCTGAAGGATCCCGACCCGGATTAACCTCATGAACCCGAGGGGACCTCCCAAGACCCAATCTGATATAGAATCTTTTCCTCGACCACATGCATCGTCTCCTCAATGGCCTCGACTCCACGCATAGGAGGGTCCTTTATCTACAAGACCTCGTCTCGGTCCCTAAAATATTTTGAAAACACATGGAAAAGAATGAGCTAAAAGAGCCCAGTGAGTGTACATTTTTAAGATAACATTTTCAGTATGTATCAAAGTAATACATACTTATACATTTAAAAAAATCCATTTATGCCTTAAGATAACATTTTCAGTATATATCAAAGTAATACATACTTATACAATTAAAATCAATTTATGCTTTAAACATTTATACCTTAAACTTTATTTCTTTCCTTATAATACATACTTATACAATTCAAATCCATTTATGCCTTAAACTTTCTTTCTTTCTTTCTTTCTTTCTTTCTGATGGAACCCAGGGAAATAAACACACCGAACAGCTTTCCGGCATCGACTTGCAGGGACACACATTCTGGCCATAACTACCTACGCCGCGGGTAAACCCACGCTTGCATAGGGTTCCGGGCCATAGCACCTTATCACGTGTAAGGATATTACTCTGCATTAACCTAATTCTCCCCGCAAGAACTCATAACTTTACCCTCTAAACTTACACGCTTAAGGCAATTCTACCATATCAGTCATAATACCATAATAGGTTGTGGTAACCATCAAGAAACATTTATCACAATACATTTATAAATCCATTTAAATCCTTTCCTTTATCATGAAAACTCATATATATATGCAAATATACATATGCATTTTTACACATTTTTAAACTTTCATAACGCTCTTAATATATGCATACATATATAATTTAATATAAATATATATATATTGATACAAGATAAACATGTACATTAAATTTTTCATTTACATCAAAACTTTTCATTTAGGCAATATAAAACATTTACATTAAACTTTCTATTTTAACATCAAAATCATTCACTTTTAAAACTCCACTCAAAACACGCACACTCACGCTCACCGCTCAAACTCGGGCTGGCTCGTCGAAATCCCGCTTCCGTCCGATACCATTTTCACCTTTTTCAAGAAAAACCACAACTAACCATTAACCATAACTTCCATTTAATCCATCATACACATTCATTTTCACCCAACCACATCACATTCACTTAAATCCCATGTAACCATACTTAAAAAAAAACATAATCAAGGCAAGACCAAATTACCTTTTTCTTTACAAAATGACCTTAATTCCATCAATTCAAATCCCTTTCGTTCTCTACGAATCTACTTTTTACTGTAATCAATCATTCCAATTGGACTCTTCCAAATTCAAGGATGGCATTTTCATGCCAAATTAGTCATTTTACCGATTTTACACTCTGACTCCTTGACATCCATTTTTTCCAGGGTCTAACTTCATATTTGACATTATCTCTTGTACTATTTAAAATTTAAGGTGCTAAGGGTTCTTTTTCTCAAATTGAATCACCCAAATCGGAGCACCGAAACTCACTTTACGTCCAAATAACCTGGGCTAATCTATGTTCAAAAACTCGGGAATCCAGAATTTGGTTTGCACATGGTCCCTACTCTTTTGAGTGAATTTTTTAGGCCACTTATAATCAGAATTTTATGATTCCTATTTCTATATGTATGATTCTCCTGGTGTCTATTTTAACCAGCAACTCTTTTGAATCACTCAACCGGACTGTAAACGAGCAAGTTATGGTCAAAATACGAAAATCGGGTCGAAAACAAACAGTGGCATTTCGTACCGAGACTTCTCGCCTTAAATGACCCGTAATGTGAACTTTCAGATTTTTCCATATTTTCCCATCCAATTCAACTCTATAATCCATATACACTTCAAAACCATTTCATTTTCATCTTGACATCTCTATTTTACACAATGCATATTTTATATGTCGAATACTTTGTCATGTATATATGCATATATGGATATATTTTGAAAATGAACTACTTAGGCGGTCGGCTTAAATAAACAGTTTGCATATTTTATATGTCGAATACTTTGTCATGTATATATGCATATATGGATAATTTAGAAAGAACTACTTAGCGGCTCCGCTTAAATACGACCTGCCTAATCTTTGATACAAAAAAAAATGCTTAGAATTGAAAGTTTGAAATGTTTTGATAATTGAAATGAATTCTATGTATATGTATGATATTGTGTTGATTGAGTTGTGGACAAGGGAGTCCTAACAAGGAAGCTGGAAAATTGAAGATTAGAAGTGTTTTTAAATGTTTTCGTTGTGTTTTGTAAATTTGGGAAAAGTCCAAAACGTGAGGAAACTCGCCAATTTTTCTCTGAAAAATCTAAGCAAAGAAAAGAAAAAAATTTAACACTTCACGCATTATTTTCTAACGATATGTTAAGGATTGTAAAGGGGTTCAAGCCCATGGATTTTATTTGATGGTTTTGAGGGAAAAGTTTCATATCCATTGAGTGCGGAGGTCCCCTGCTCATGAGGTTAATCCTGCCTGATCCTCCATTATGAATATGGATAAAAAATAGAGAAGAGGGGATGTGTACAAAGGCTCCAGAAAACTTTACATATAGGTAAATGGTTAGTTGGTTAATAAAATATTAATAAAACTTTAATTGGTACGCTGGGTGGGGCTTAAGATTCACCCACCCCCACCTGACAGCTTCGTCCGACTGGGTTTTATCAACTACGACAATAAAACCATGTCGAGACAAGTTTGACTTTTCAAAACCGCAGATGGTCAGAGAGAGAGAAACTAAAACTGGGTCGCGCACTCAGGCCCAAAGGGATGAATAAAATAATAATATAATTTGCAAGCCGCTGTGGGCCCCATGTATAATAAATGCGCTGGGCGCGAGAGGATATAAGAGAGTTGAAAAGTGTACCAGCATGTAATGAGCCTTAATTGGGGGTTTTAAGGTACCTAGATCCGTGATATCAACTGATGAAAGCATTTACGATATTTTGATAATAATTAGCTTCGATCGAATTAACGATTTATCCCTGTGTTATTTATAAAGGATTTATTGATTTTTATTAAGGATGATGACTGAAACAGGGATTCCTTATAATCGACAGCTTAAATTCCTCTTTCCTTCTTACTTGTTCCAGCTGCTTCCTTATAATCGTAATCCCTATTCAAATTTCTGATTATTCGTGATTCACTGTGATCCAAACAAGTATCCGTGTTCGCTCTCGCTTCTCAATAAAATCAATAAATCCTTTATAAATAACACCCAGGATAAATACGTTAATCCAATCGAAGCACTCATTATCAAAAATATCAGAATGCTTTTCATTAATTGAGATCCTGATTCAAGGCATCTTTAAAACCCCCAACTCTCTTATATCCTCTCTCCACTTTCCCGCACATTTATTATTTGTGGGGCCCACCGCCAACTTTACCAAATTATATTATTATTTTATTCATCCCTTAGGCCCGAGCGCGCGCCCCGCTTTTAGCTTCTCCTCAACCATCTTAACTGTTTTGAAATGTCAAACTTGTCTACGTGGTTTATTGTCAGCCGTTGATAAAACCAATCGGACGGCTTTGATTGGTCCGTGGGGGTGGGGGGAATCTTAAACCCCACCCCCGCGTACCAATTAAAGTTTTTATTAATATTTTATTAACCAACCTAATCATTTACCCTATATGTAAAGTTTCCCGGCACCGCATACATCCCCTTACTCTATTTTTATCCTTTATTCATAAAATCATAACTAATCCATTCTTATCCAAATTAAAACAATCTTTATACCAAAATTCTCATAACACAACATATTATTTATTAAAGATATCAAATTTACAAACATATTGCAAATCAAGGGCTTTATCATCTAAAAATGTAAACTAATCAACCTCATTCAGATCACATATTTCATTCCCTTTCTACCCGCATATCCCTATTCTTTAAACCCCTTTTTGCTATCATCTCTAACATCTGCATATTATCCCATCTACTGTGCCATGTGGTTTCCCTTATCAAAATACGAAGAGGAAAAATTTGTGGGTTTCCAGTTCCCATATATAAATATATTGGAAACATCATCGATTAAATACCCTACATTTGGATATAGATTGTCGCCTGTCATCTTCGTCTGGGCCAAAGACAGCCGCATCACGGTGCCATCGAATCCACCAGGCAACACCTCCGTAATCCATTCTCGTCTCACCTTCACAATCTCCTTCCGATATCCTACAATACCGGCAGTCACCAAACAATTCTCACTGTGGTCTATCGATGAGCAATGCATAAATACCTATCTTCCTTTCAAGCACTACAACCTCTATGCCATAGTTCACTCTTCTCGTTATCACAATCACTTTTCTTCGTTACACCCTCCGCAACCTATCATATACTTCCATTTTCTTTCTTTCTGCGATATCATTTTTCCTCGTATTTATAATCAATAATTTCAATTTGAATTTATTTGACCTTTTCATTATTTTACTTCATTAACTTTTTCTTTCTTATCTATTGTTACTCTTGTCTTATCGCCAATTCTTTCTTCGTCTTTGCCGGGCACACGCCTAACTATTTTGTCACTCATCTTAATTGTTTATATGTTATTTTTTTTCCTTCTGTTCGCTTTCTTTTCTTTTCTATTTCCACAGTGCCCTGTTTCAACATTTGTCAATATTTAAAACAAACTCAGCTTAGCTTAGTTTCTCTCAATATTCATCATAAAATACCAAGTTTCAATCCAGCTCCAAAAGATTTAAAATACACTTAGTCCGTGATAGTCACACATTGTAGCCTAAGTCGATTCACTGCAGACGCTCCGCAGTTTTCCTCGTGGTTCTGATTTAGCCTTGTTCTGGCTTGTGTCTTTTGATCAACAAACACGTTACCGAAACGATCAAAGCCCTTCTTCGTAGACCGCTGGGCACCGAATGGAGCGCTTCGGCAACGGTTCAAGGATCAAAGAAAGTTTTTAAGATTGGGCGCTCGTATTTATTGGGCAATGGAACCACGTGGAGAGGTCATAGGAATTAAGAGGAGCTTATACTTATGGGAGCTCCAGCTTAAGATTTTAATGTACAGGCCTATGCCAAGTTTAAAGTGTATTTTAAATCTGTTGGGAACCGTTGAACAGATTTAAATTTTGTAATAAATAATTGAAGAAACTAAATAAAATAAAGAGTTTGTTTTTAAAATGTGTGTGTGTGAGCAAAATGCGAATTTTGCGAATAGAAGAAAAAAAGAAAAAAAGAAAAAAAAGTGACAAAAAAAGAGAAAAAAAATAACTATATGAATGAGTCGTGGAGTGACGGAGGAACGTTCGACGTGTGCCCGAAAAGGCAAAAAGTTGAAAAAAAGAAAAAGAATAAAAAGATAAATTGACTGGAGCAAGTGAGATAAGAATAAATCCTAATAGATAAGAAAGAGAAAGTTAATGAAATTAAAATGAAAATGAAAAGGTCAAATAAATTCAAATTAAAGGAATTTATTCAAGTTATAAATAGATACGTAAGAATGATCGAAATCATATGGAGTTAAGAAGATGGAAGTATATGTTAGGGTTGCTGTGAGGAATTAAGGAGGGTCAGGCTTGAGAAGGTGGTTAATGAGACCAAGGAAGAGAGTGAAGCTGTATCAATAGAGGCTGCAGTTCTGGAAAGAGAGATAGATGATTTATGCGAACAGACATATCCGGTAAGTTATTTAATAAGAAATTGTTTAGATGATGCTAAAGATTTGTAAGGTGATCTATCAAGGCAGGAGTTAATTATGAAGGTGAGACGGCTGAACGCGCTCGAGGACGTTTATAAGCAATTGATTGATGATCGTGGATCCGCTGATACTATCGAGTTTAAGAACGAGGTATCGAGCAAATAAATATATATCAAAATGTAAGGGATCGTTTAATCCGATGATGATTCAATATGTTTTTATGTATGGAATAGATTTTGCAGTTTTTCCCCTCTTCGTATTTTGATAAAGGGAGACCACATATGGCCTGGTAGATGGGATAATATGCAGATGTTAGAGATGATAGCAAAAAGGGGTTTAAAGAATAGGGATATCTGGGTAGAAGAGGGGAATGAAATATGTGATACAAGGGACGAAGGTTGATTATTACATTTTTAGATGATGTGGTACTACAGGGGCCTTATTATGTTTTGTAATTTGATATCTTTAATAAATAATATGTTGTGTTATGAGAATTTTGGTATAAAGATTGTTTAATTTGGATAAGAATGGATTAAGTTATGATTTTATGAATAAGGGATAAAAATAGAGTAAAGAGGGACGCAATAAGGCTCAGAAAATTCTCATATATAGGGTAATGGTTAGGTCGTTAATGTAAATATTAATAAAATTTCATCAGTACGTGTCAAGATTCCCCACCCCCACGGACCAATCAAAGCCGTCCGATTGGTTTTATCAACGGCTGACAATAAACCACGTAGACAAGTTTGACTTTTCAAAACCGTTAAGATGGTTGAGGAGAGAGAAACTAAAACTGGGCCGCGCACTCAGGCCCAAAGGGATGAATAAAATAATAATATAATTTGGTGTGCCATGTGTCCACAGATAATGGCTACCACGGTAGAGATGCCAGAGACTGAAGAACTGATAAGATCGTCCACCCATTGGCGTATTATTCGTGATTCAATTTATGAAAGTACTATTACTTTTGATACACTTATTACTGGACAATATCATCCTCCTGTTTTACAAAGGATTTGATCTTATCTATATTTCTCCTGAGTGGAGAAACAACATCAACAGATAACTAACGATACTGAAAGAATTACTACCAATCAAGGCCCAATATTGTGGATTACGAGCAGATGGGGATGGTGACAAGCAAGAAGGAGCTTGGCTCGAACAAGTATATGAAAGCAGGATGAGGTCTAAGGTCGAGATTGAAGAAAGGAGGAAAGCAACTTTGATACGGCGTATCGGGTATGTACTAAGTTCGAAAGTTTATCGAGATGATGACTAAAACCAGGATTCTTTATAATCGGCTATTTAGGCCTCAAGCAGGTGTCATGATTTATGGCATGGGGTTCTACTAATAATGAGCCTGCAAGTTTTGGGACTGGTGGTGCTGTGTATAATATGACAAATTTCCCATTTGGATCACCGAGTCAAGAATCTGAGATACGCAACTTACGATAGTCTACAAGATGCTGATAAATATGAGGGTTTTTACACATAGTGGGCAATGGGCAAGATGTATGAAATATAATATGTACAGGATCGCCACAGACTTCAAAGCCCAAAGGGATGAATAAAATAATAATATAATTTGGTAAGTCGCGGGCTCCCACGTATAATAAATGCGCGGGAAAGTGGAGAGAGGATATAAGAGAGTTGAAAAGTGAAAATTAGGGCATAGAATGAGCCTAGAATTGGGGGTTTTAAGGTACGCAGATCCAGGATCTCAATTGATGAAAGCATTTACGATATTTTTGATAATAATTGCTTCGATCGATTAACGATGATCCCGGTGTTATTTATAAAGCGATTTATTGATTTTATCGAGGAGAAACAGAGACTAACGCAGTGATAACGCATCGATATCAGAGCCACGAATAATCAAGTGGTCGTAATACAGGATTACGAGTGTATAGATGGTGATTTCTCGTGACAAGCTAGCAAAGGAGTTGCCCGAACAAGTAGTATGAAAGAGGATGAGGTTCATGTCGAGATTGAAGAAAGGAGGAAAGCAGCTTTGATACGAAGGGCTAGGTATGTACCAAGTTCTGAAAGTTTATTGAGGATGATGACCGAACTGATTTTATAATCAAGGCTTAGGCCTTCGCTGAGGTGCTGCGACTCATACACGGGTTCCTACTTCAATAATGAGCCTCAAGTTTTGGACCGGTGGTGCCAGGTATAATATGACAAATTTTCATCTGACTACCGAGTCGCAACGCATACGAACCGCACGATAGGTCTACAAGATGCCGGGAGCAAATATGAGGGTTTTTACACATAGTGGGCAATGGGCAAGATGTATGAAATATAATATGTATTGGTGGTTGATTTATGATGTTAGTAAATCAAATGAAGCATCAAGTACAAATGATATATTTTAGAAGATATCCACAAATACTCCTAATTTGTGGATGGTGAAGAGGGAGATGGTACAGGGTTTATAAAGTGGAAAAGAATGGAAGATTCGTTTTAATCGTAATTCGATTTGATATAATAAAGGTAAAGACCATCGGAGCGCTTCCCGGTAACGTGTTTGTTGATCAAAAGAAAGTTTTTAGAAGATCGGGCGTCGATGATTGGGCAAATGAAACCACAGGCATAGGCTCCGTACATTAAAATCATGCTTCATTCTACTACACGCTCCACTCTTAATTCTCGCAACCTCTCCCGCATTCCATTTATCTAACTGCATTTAACGCCCAATCTTTCTAAAAACTTTCTTCATCAAATGTAAACATACGTGAGTTCATCATTCGTAAGGTCGCTTTGTTATATCAAATCTCGGGCACAGCTTAAACAGTCTTCCATTTCTTTTCACTATAACCCGTGTACCATCTCCTTTTCTTCAATTATCCACAAATTAGAGTATTTAGGATATCTTCTCGTAAATATATCATTTTGTACTTGAGCTTCATTTGGATTTACTGGGCCATCATAAATCAACCACCAATACATAATATATTTTTACATCTTGTCCATTGCCCACTATGTGTAAAAACCCCATATTTATCAAGATCTTGTAGACTACTGCCCTGTTCAGATGCCATATGATCACCGATCCAAATGGAAAATTGGTCATATTGATAGCTACAAACATCACCAGTCCCAAACTCTCACAGCTCATTATTATGAGGGAACCCCAAATGTATATGTCGCATTCACAACACGCTTCAAGCCCCATTTATATGAATCCCTTGTTCAGTCATCATCCTCATTAAACTTCTCCGACCTGGCACATACCCACTCAGACAAAGCCGCTTCCCTCATTTCTTCAATCTCACTTAGATCATCCTCTTCCTTCTCTACTTGTTCCAAAGCCAAGCTCTACCGCTGTCTAAGAAACAATACCCATACAGACTCGTAATCCCTCAGATCCACCCTTGATTATTCGTATTCACCGTGATCCAAATAAGTATCCGCGTCGTCAAGCTTCTCCCTCAATAAAATCAATAAATCCTTATAAATAACACCCAGGATAAATACGTTAATCCACTCGAAGCAATTATTATCAAAAATATCGTAAATGCTTTCATCAATTGAGATCTCGATCCGCTGCATCTTTAAACCCCCACCCCCGCCCATTCTATGCCCTAATTTTCACTTTTCAACTCTCTTATATCCTCTCTCCACTTTCCCGCGCATTTATTATCCGTGGGGCCCACCGCCAACTTTACCAAATTATATTATTATTTTATTCATCCTTCATTCGAGCGCCCGCTTTTAGTTTCTCCTCAACCATCTTAACGGTTTGGAAAAGTCAACTTGTTCACGTGGTTTATTGTCACCAAGATAAACCAATCTGGACGACTTTTAATTGGTCCTCACGGTGACAAATTTAATAAAAAGAAGATTGAGATAGATGATGATATTAAAAAAATGATTAATCAGGAAGATTTTATTCAAGTTAGAAAACTGAAGATTTAGATGAGACTTACGGGCCAGTGGATTCAGCTTTATGAAACTGATTCCGAAATAGATTATGATGATTCGGAATATTTAGATTACTCTGAAGAAGATGAGTGAAATTATTGACAATCAGTTGATTGATAGTTTAGGAGATTTTTCTCAAGAAAAAAATATTATGTATTATGGTTTAAGCTTAAAAGAAAAAGCTTTAAACATTGAAGTAACCTCCAATAAGATTGAAATTCCCTTATTAGAAAAAAGGGAGTTAATTCAAAGGATTACAAAGATTAATGAAAAAGATCGAAAAAAGGGAGTTAATTCAAAGGATTTCAAAGATTAATGAAAAAGATCGATGTAAGATTGGATGGATTTATATTGGATCTATACAAATGATTATTAGTGCAACATTTAGAGAAAGAATTGATACCCCAATAGATTTAGCCTTATTAGATAATAGGATTATTAACAAAAAAAGAAGCCATTTTAGGAATAATCAGAGGAAACCTTAAATACCATAAGTTAATATTCAATATTTACCCAAAAATAGCTTATAATCTTGCAGATAAAGATTTTGATAGAACTTTAAGTTTAATCCAGGATTTTAAGAGAACAGATTTTATGAGAGAAGGCAACAAACCTTACTCTATAACTTATAAGATTTCATATGCTTTATCAAATACTCATCATATTGAGTATTTCGCTCAAAAAGATTATATAGATTTGCCACTATTATTTCATGATATTGGACGATTCTATCCACCAGAAACGTCTAGTATCAGTTTTCAAGATGATTTTTTACTTGATATAGGTGATAAGCCTAAATATTTAGACTCTGGAATATCTAGTTCTAGTCTAGTACTTACAAATGATTCTATTCATTCTAAAAGAATAACATTTGAAACACTAACAAAACAAAAGATTCAAAATTATATACTTTAATGGTAATGAATGGCAAAAGATTGATATTTTAATCGACACTGGAGCCTCTTCCAGTTATATATCAAAAAGTCTAACCTTTATGTTAGATTTAAATGATTTGAATGAACCGATTACTTATATCAATTTCAATGGTGAAAAATTTTGTGTAACAAAATTCTGTAATGTTATCCTTCGATTAAATACTCAAGAGACTAAATTACCATTAATGGTTGAAGATGAAGGCAAAAATGATACAATTAGCATAATGCTAGGAATGACTTTTCTTGAAAAATGCAAGCCTTGGCAGATTACATCCGAAATCTTAATGATTACAATTAATAAAAATCAGATTTTCATACCTAAATGACTAGTCCTTTCTCCATCTATATACTGATTGGCTTAACCTATCCTGATTATAAAGCTGAACCTTTTGCTGCTTATATCGATTCCGGATCCGGTATATGTCTTTCTAAATCAGCCTGTTTTTTTCTGAAGAATACCATACTGATTTACCTGCAATACAAGGAAAATATATTTCAAATCAAAACATTACCCTTACTAAAGGCATTAAACATCCACGAATCTTGATTAGCAAATATATTGTTAAATTACCTTTGCTCTATTTTCATAATACTGGTTGTGATATATTACTTGGAATTAAACAATTTTCTTCAACTCTTTAAAGTGATTATTCAAAATAATATTTCCTATCTTCTTCGCCTAAAAACTCCTTGTAACCATTGGATCACTACTCCTCGATTAAAACATGCTTATTCTCGTAAATTTCCTATCCCTTTTATTTCTCGCATCCAGCGTGGTGATTACCCTATTTCCTTACCAGTCACAAAAACTGATTTTTCCACACCACTCCTTAGATTAGAATATCGATTGTTAAAAAGCAGACATTTTTAATTAATCTTTGAAATCCTTTGAATTAACTCCTATTTTTCTAATAAGGGAAATTCAATCTTATTGGAGGTTACTTCAATGTTTAAAGCTTTTTCTTTTAAGCTTAAACCATAATACATAATATTTTTTCTTAATCCAAATTTTTTCCATAATTTTCTATTAAATCCTGAGTATTCAGTTATACTATAATCGGCTTTTTTAATCTTTTTAAATAGTTGACTATCAAACAAGATATCTTGAGAAAAATCTCCTAAACTTTCAATCAAATGATTGTCAATAATTTCACTCATCTTCTTCCAATATAAATCCATAATAAGGGAAATTCAATCTTATTGGAGGTTACTTCAATGTTTAAAGCTTTTTCTTTTAAGCTTAAACCATAATATAATTTTTTTGATCTAGTATTTTATGATTTTCTAATAAATCTGGTATTAGTTATACTTATAATATCGCTTTTTTAATCTTTTAAATAGTTGACTATCAAACAAGATATCTTGAGAAAAATCTCCTAAACTTTCAATCACCTGATTATCAATAATTTCACTCATCTTCTTTAGAGTAATCTTCAAAATCCTCATAATCTGTTTCAGAATCAGTTTCATAAACTGAATCACCTGACTGTAAGTCATCTAAATCTTCAAGTTTTCTAACTTGAATAAAATCTTCCTGATTAATCATTTTTTTAATATCATCATCTATCTCAATCTTCTTTTTATTAAATTTGTTTGGACATTCATTTGCATAATGTCCAATCTGATTGCAAGCATAACACCTACATTCCTTTGCTTGCTTAGGATTTTTCTTATAAATCGTTCTTCTTCTAATCGTATTATTCCAATTTCTCTTAAAGTATCCAGGTCTTCTTCTTATAAAATACCTTCTTCGACCAAATCTATTTGGCAACCTGTTTGGACCTCTATTGGGAAATCTATTTGAAAATCTTTTATTTAATTTCTTTTGTTTGGGAACATATGGTTTTTTCAGACCGACGGCAGGACTATTCTCTTACCTTCACCGTGGGGACACCTTCAGATGTTACCAGCACAGCCCTAATTCGTTTCCTACCTTAGGGCGTAGGCAGTAAACAAAGAATTCTAATAGATTTTATCGACCAATAAGAACAAATATTTTCTGAATAAATACGATTTTATTTATTTCATAATACTACTTATTACACCCAGCGCATAATACAAGCTTTCTCAAAAGAAAGGAAAAGACAAACTTACAATCTTTTTCTTCAAAATTTTTATTACACAATGCTCTTCTTACATTGGGAAAGAAAGAAGGAAGATAAGAAATGAGTTTTCAAGAGTTGTTTTGAGTTCTTCCGAGATGTCATTTGAGAATTCTCTTCTTCTTATTTATAGCTGAAGTCGGATGTGAAAATCGGATTTCAAACTGTCATAAGAATTTGAAATAGTCTCTCGGGGTTTTGGGTTGTAATAAAAACCAGGCGCATCAAAGCCGGCGAATGATTTTCTTTGTCAAATCATATACTTCTCAGGTCATAATCTTCGCGCTTTAATCCCGTCTAATCCGCCGGGAATCTACGGCTTTATATCATAATCATCTTTCGTTGTCATCAATCGCTTTCATCTTTAATCATTTTTGTCCATCTTACTGTACTAATGTTGAGGATAAGTCAGAAGACCCGAGAAATTCCACCGAAAAAGGGCAAAATCGTAATTTTGATTACAAAATTGTTATTTCGTTAAAATCTGGAATTTATTCTAGATTCGATGATGAAACTAATTTCATCGCGAACTGCCTCGCTAAATCTAGATAGCATCGTAAAATTTTGCTCGACCTCGAGACATCAAAATTTACACGTTTTTCGAGTGAAAATCATGTGCCATATGGCATGAGTAGAGTAAATGATGAAACTAATGCCTGTAGATGGTCGAATGTCAAAACTGGGAAAGAAGTGACAATGAGATTTTAGAATTTGGTTTTAAAATGATAATAAGACAAATTCTTACATAGGACTCATCTTCTCAAATTGAAAAGAGAAGAAAACGGGAGGAAGCAGGGGAGACTTCCAATAGCCAAAAATGGCGTTTTTTAGAGAGAGGATGTCCTCCTTCTCTCTAGGATTGTAGGAGATCCAATCGTCGGCAGTCTTCGGGACAAGAAGGAAAGCTGCTCTACGCGGAGAGGGTTTCAAGTAAGTACTGATTTAGGAGTTTCAACTCCGCGAGAGGTAGGGTTTCTCCCTACTTAGGTTTTATTCCTTCTTGCAAGTACTTTCGATGTTTGAGTCGTAATGAGGCCGCTGAGGTTATGTTTGACTGGCCCCCAAACTCGGGACCGAATTGATAAAATTTTTGAACACCGTGGATCACACAAATTGATTTGGGTGGTTAAATCTTTAAATTTGGTATTAAATCATGTATTGGTTTGGAGGAGGTTTGAAATGATAAGAATTGCGGTCTACTAAGGAACCGATGATTTGTGATTTTTCTAGAATAGTAATCGAGTACTATTCCTAAACAAAGGTTCTCAAAATATATTTTTTGTAGAAATGTGTCCGATCGAGTGATTCAAGTTGAATCAAGCCGTGGTTTGGATCATTAGCCCAAGCGAGCAATTTGATGTATGAAATGAGAATCTCTATACGACATGATCAGTGTGAATTGATTGTTTTGTAAATATATGCATGTTTATATATTTACATGAATTAGATCAGATGGAATTGGTATACATGCATTACATATGCACTGGAACACCCTAGGACTATAGAGAGTGCACAGACAGTCTAGAGAAAATGGTTTGGGAGTTGTCTAAAATGTTAATTATCTGAGGGTAGTCCAAACTAAAATATCAATCGTCTGAGACGCCCAATTGATATACATCGAGGGTATCCACAACACATCAATCGCCTGAGACGACCTAATTGATATTTACACATCGGAGGGCTGTCCACACAACAAACAAATAATAATTTCATACGAGGCTTAGGCGAGTGTGAGGGAGTCGTGAGGACTCTGCACGAGATGATGAGTTAGACATTCGGCAGATCACGCATTTGCTCAACGTTGCTTATTTTGGAACACGTGACCGCACTTAGGTAGAGAGTAGCCCATTTAGGCGATTCCACTATCGAGCATTAAATTTCACCGCCGGCGGATATTATTTTACGTGCATGCGGAGCTATGAGATTCGTCACCCTAAAAGATCGAGGTTGTGAAGAAAGCCAGTAGGTGGCTTTGATGATTTTATACGTATTTGAATTATCTAATTTTGACATATATGTTGTATAAGAGTAAATTATTAACTCTTAGAACCATGACATATTGGTATGTTTTACGACATTGTTATGAGTACTGCTTATGGCCCAAGTGGCCGCTTTACTCATGTTGTGATCATATCGATATATGTTGTGAGGATAATGCAAAAATCTGCCGGCCATTATTTACTCCGCTTTAGTTGTATTTGAGACCACGTGGTCATTGACCTGCTTATACAAGTTATAGACTAAGGGCAGAGCTCCCCGCATAAAAGAGACTTACCCGACAGAAAATGTCGCTTATCCGACATTCACGAGTATTCCGCTGGCCGACGGTAGAAGCCAATCTGACCGATCTCGGTGTCACAATAGATCGAGCTTATAGATAATGAATACCTGGTGAGCCTCAAAGCCTGGGTATCCATCACCACTCGGGTGGCTCACAGGTATATAGGTATATGAAAACCCAGAGATTAAGGGCTCGGGCTAGGGCCATAGTCGTGTAAGAATCGCTACCATAAAGGTTCAATGTTGAGTTTAGGTATGAGATTACCTAGGAAATCACGGGACAAAACTAGGACACTGCATACATGTGTTTGTTATGTTTTGTGTGAGTTGATGAAATGATGTGTGATCATGTTGACGGTATGAATTGTGTGCATATATGCTTGGTTGATAGCATAGGAAGAAGAGTGAAAGTTTTGGAGCTTACAGCAAATCGAACAAAGGAAATAAAAAGAAATAAATTTTACTAAATTTATTTGGTTTAAGGACAATGAAATAAAATTTTAAATAAATTTTAAAGTGAACTCATAAAATTACTAAGTGTAGAAATTGCAGTGTTTAAGCAACTGCATGTATGGAGTAGCAAGGAGGCTATTGGAAATGAAAAAAAATATATATGAGCTGATGAAAATTATTTTCTAAGGTTTTACCAATTGGGAAACTGAAGAAAACTGAAGAAAATGGAATAAAATAAATTTTTATAAATTTATTGAGTATTCTGGAAAATGAGAAAAAAAAATAGGTGTATATTTTTTTTATGTTTTTCCAGTAGCTGAAAGAAAAAAAAAAGGATGAGTATTTTGTTCCAAAGAGCGTAACAGGGGGCTAGCGTGAGCAGGAGGCCGGGCGCGACTGGCGTGCCGGCCGGCCGGGCCAGCCGCGCACTGACGCACTCAACCCTGCTTTGACCTAGTTTCGACTCCACAAGATACCCCGAGTCAGACTTTGGGGGAAATTTTTTTTTTTAAAAATAATAATATTTTGAAAAAGAAAAATCAAATGAAAATCAGACAAAAATTTTCAAAAATAAAAAATTTTCAAAATGAAATTTTTGTTGATCAAAATGATTCGTTTAAAATGAAATTATGTCTTCGCATTGCTTATGAAAATGCAAGGACTTGCATATGAACTATTTCGTGTATGAATAGTGTCTCAGGTCATAATATTATGGAGATAATCGTATTGTATATAACTACTATTTGAAATTGTGATCGGCGATTGTTGCGTAGGAAACTATATGCATGGTGTAATGTGTATAGGAAAAAGGGTGAATGCTAAGGTTAGGAACTATGACCTTAGGGATTTGAATACTAAAATGAACAAGAAAGGTTAGAACCTTATTGAAATAAATAAATTGGAGGGCTGGAATTTAGCAATTTGACTTAGGAAATGAACTGTCGCCATGGTCAAGTCTATTAGTAATTGGCATATGCATTTCTAGTTAGACTGAAATGAAAATTAAATGATTCTGTTGCCATTAAACACGTAGATGGCTAGTCGAGGACGAGGACGAGGGCGTCCATGTGGTACCGGTCGTGACACCACCCGATTTGATCAGCGTGCCTTTGTCGAGGCCGTGAGGTATCGCGCGGCAAACTATAAAGTAATGTGCTGGCATATATTAGGTAGTCAGGGAGGTCCTAGTAACCTCCAGAGGTTTAGAGAGCATCATCCTCCGTCATTCACAGGAGGAGGAGACCCGATGGTGGCAGACCATTGGTTTATACAGATCGAGAACGTACTGGAGGCTATAGAGATCACCTTCGATACGACCAGGATCGTGTTAGTCGCATTCCGCCTGTAGGCGAGGCCTAGGTAATACGCGGAGATAAAGCAGATCTCTGTAGACTTAAAGGTTGGGTGACATGGGCAGAGTTTCAGGAGTTGCTCATGGGTAAGTACTTTCCAGAGACTGCGAGGCATGCCAAGGCTCAGGAGTCTTGGGGAGCGGAAGCAGTGAGGCGATGACCGTGATGGACTACGCGGGCTAGATTCACGTAGTTATCCCGACGGTCGATGACACGTACTACCGACCCGGCCAAGGCGAGGAGATTCGAGAATGGGTTGAAGTAGTCCATTCGAGTCGTGATTGTAGGACTTCTGCCTACAGATACATGGATTCCATGGTCAGGGACAACCTGCACCGAGAGGAGATAGAGGATGCCTGAGCACGCAGGATACGAGTGTTAAGAAGAAGAGGAAGGACAACGCCTGGGCCAGAAAGAGGCAAAGAGCTTCTAGTTCGCGAGGATCCCAGGGTTTTGGGACATCACAACCCTGGGCCAAGAGTGTGACAAAGAGAGGATACATTACATTCCTCCACAGCATGGTACTGTGCCAGGAGCCGCGCTTCCGCCAGGAGCCACCGGCACCTCCCATTTTCACAAAGCAGCCCGAGAGGCCATAGTATGGGTAGAGGCAGAGGACGAGGCCCACAAAGGTGGACATATGGTCCAGGGGCGGTTCACGCATCACACCGCAGCTGAGTCGCCAGACACGCCCACCATGGGGTAATGCTAGTTTCTCGCCTACGGGCTAGGAGTGCATTTGATTCTGGTGCTTCGCATTCATTCATTGCCGCATCGCTAGATCGAGTCAGCTTAGAGGTCGAGACCTGCAGGAGCCTTGTATGTGAGTTCTCCCCTGTGGATTAGGCGAGGAATAAGGATGATATGTCGAGGTTGCGAACCTGGAGATCTCGAACTCTACTTACAAAGGACTTGGAGGATCATGGACATGTCGAGTTACGTCATCCCTGGGATGGATCGTCGACAACATGTGGTCGCATCGACACGAACGTAGGAGAGTTACCGCCTATGCAGGACGGTACTGCTAAGTGGTATTTCGGGGACAAGCGTGGATTTTGCCCCGTACAAGATACGAGTCCAAGTGTCGTGACGCTAGTGTGTCAAGAAGCGAGCCTTACCCTGGGAGGACGAGGAGAGCTGCATTTAGATGTACCTCGAGTAGTGTGTGAGTATGTGGATGTTTTTCCAGATGAGCTACCCGGATCGCTCCACGAGGGTAGTAGACTTCGTATCGAAGTTACACTCCCGGTATTTCACCCATCTATATGACTTACAGATGCATCGGTTGGATTGCAGGAACTCAGAGTCCAGCTACAAGAGCTACTAGATAAGGGGTTCATAAAACCGAGCATTTCACCATGAGGCGCTCCGGTTCTGTTTACTAAGAAGAAGGAAAAGACCCTTCGACTGTGCATTGACTAAAGACAGTTGAACCGGATTACGATCAAGAATCGGTACCCATTACCGAGGATTGACGATTTGTTTGATCACCACTGAGAGATGCGAGCCTACTCCAAGATGTATCTTCGCACCGGGTTACCATCAGCAGGCTGAAGATATAGATATCCCTAAGACAGCGTTTAGACGCTACATGGGCACTTTGAGTTTACTAAGTGATGCCCTTTGATCGATTTTAATGCACCAAAGAAGATTCATGGATCTCATGCATAGGATATTCCAACCCTATTTAGATCTTTGTCGTAGTTCGTGGATGATACCTTGATCTACCCTACCAGAATGGGAGCATGAGTATCACTTGAGGATTGTTTTACAGTTGCCGAGAGACCATCAGCTATACGCTCAAGTTCGCAGTGCGACTCGCTTACGAGGATTTCAGACACGCGGTGTCGCGCATCGTGAGGTCGGGCCGACCCGCAGAAGGCCGAGAGGTAGTGATGAGTCGGGAGAGGCCAAAGTCGGCCTCGAGATACGTAGTTTCGATCGGGCTGGGTATTACAGAGATTCATTGAGGATTTCTCCAGATAGCAAAGACTTATGACTAGGTCAATCTTATGAGGTCAAGTTTGAGTGGGATGACCGGGATGCGAGGCATTCCAGAGTTGAAGAGTTGACTTACTTCAGCTCCCATCTTGATAGTCCCATTGTGACAAAAAGTACACGTTGTATTGTGATACCGAGGGCCTGACCGGGATGTGTTTTGATGCAACCGGGGGAGGGCAAGAGCTTATGGTTCCCTACGCCTGAAGAATCATTAGCAGAATTACTCCCACACAAGACAGGAGTTGGCGGTCGTAGTCTTCGCCTTTGAAGATTTGGCGCCACTACTCTTATACTAGCGTAGGAGTTCGAGGTGTACTTTTGCACTCAAAAGTCTCAAGTATATCTTAACGCAGCCGGACCTCAATATGAGGCAACGCAGATGGATGGAGTTCCTGTGAGGATTATGACTTCACTTTGCATTACCATCCCTGCAGAAGGCAAATGTGGTGGCCGACACTCGGGCCAAGTCAATGGTGAGCGCGAAGGCAGGCTTCTTCTGGGAGTGGCGTGGATGCTCGAGACTCGTTACGCACAAACGAGCGCACTCAGGTATCTCGGGGAGTTTAGCGGGCTACATCTTCCTGCTGAAAGCAGATTGAGTCCCGGCAGGATCGCAGATAAGTGTCCATCAAACAGTACAAGCCAGGCACGGTGACGAAGTCGACCCGCGCTCACGCAGATGGTAGTCTTCGATATAAGGGACTCGCAGTGGTTCCCTAGCGACCGATTTCGAGAGAAGAGATTCTCGTGGAGTTTCACCGTCTCGACTGCGGCATCCGTGTGGCACGAAGATGTACCAGATCTTCGCCGCGCACTATTGGAGGGGGATGAAGACATTGGGGGACTTTGTTCGACGATGTCTCATGTCAACAGTTAAGCGTCGAGCACCGGCCACAGGGCTACTTCAAATTATCGAGGGGAATATGGAAGCTGAGCACGTCACGATGGACTTTGTGACCCACTTTCCACGGACGCAGCAGAAGCATGACGCGGTATGGGTAATAGTGGACCGGCTCACGAGGTTGGCCCATTTTCTAGCCGTGCGGATGACCTCGCCGAGAGATTCCCGCAGCTATACATTCGAGAGATAGTCCGCTACATGGAGTACCGCATCCATTTGCCTGATAAAGGGACCCAAGGTTTACGACACACTTTTGGGAAGAGTTTCCAAAAGGCTATGAGCACACGGCTGACGATGAGTACAACGTTCCACCTCGTACGCATGGTCACCGAGAGGACTATACAGACTAGAGGACATGCTAACAGCAGTGCCCTAGATCATAAGGGAAATGGGAGAGCATTTGCCTAAGGGAATTCGCCTATAACAACAAGTATCAGCGGTATATAGATAGCACCGTATTTAAAATCGATGGAGGCCATGCTGGCCACCGCTATGTTGGACCGAGGTGGGAGAGAGCCCACCGGGTTCTCGACTGATTAGAGACACCTTCAGAAGGTGAACTGATACACATGCCTTCTCACGGCTAGAGTCGCAAGATCATGCGGAGGCTAATGCCGAATTTAGAGTTCGAGGTCGGGATCACGCCTTCGGGCGGTGATGCCAAGAGGGAATAGGTTCGCAAGCGTGGGAAGGGCCGCTGCGTTCATCGACCTTGGTAGAGATCAGAGGGCAGTACCGCCACGTAAAGGGCAATGCCACGCTCATCACGCCGTGTCCACAAGGTGTTTTACGTCCATGTCTGACATACCCGCATCCAGCCCATGTGGTGGATCGGGACACTGAGGTTGACATGGATGAGACCTTCTCGAGAGGACCAATGTGCATTGTTGATAGCAAGATCGGGTTTTGCGACGTTGAAGACCGTGAGGCTGGGCCGAGGTACTATGGAGGCACTACTGAGTGGAGGAGTCCACGGAGCGCGAGAACACGATGCGTGGCCACCTATCCCTTCTTGTTTAGGATAAGGTACGTGGTTTAGTCGCGAAGATTTAAATGACCGTTTACATGCATGGTAGAGACGCGTATTACGCATGTGAAAGGATTAGACCATTCCTGAATTTCGAGACGAATTCTTTTAAGCGAGTAGAGAACAGCAATTCAAAATTCCAATTTCTGGAAAAAGGGAAAAATCGTAATTTCGATACAAAATTGTTTTTTCTGCTAAAATACGGGAATATCTTAGATCTCGACGATGAAACATATTTCATCGTCAGAATTGTCTCACAACCCAGTAGCACGAAATTTCGTCAATTCGAGACAGCCTGAATTTACACTTTTTCGAGCATCGCGGTTCGGTGCTGCAAAACGATTTTCGATGCGAATTAAATCTGATATAACACGTACTCATGTGCCATAAGGTACGAGTAGAGAAACGGTTTAAAATGGACGATCAGATAAGGTCGAATGTCAAACTGGGAAAGAAGGACAAATGATTATTTTAGAATTTGTCTATATGATAATAAGACAAATTCCTCTACATAGGGACCATCTTCTCAAATTGAAAAGAGAAGAAAACTGAGGAAGCAGTGAGACTTCCAAGAGTCAAAATAGCGTTTTTAGAGAGACTGTCCCTCCTTCTCTAGGATCAGTAGGAACCAACCGTCTAAGCAAATTTCTGGACAAGAAGGAAAGTCGCCTACGCCGAGAGGGCTTCGTGGGTATTTGATTTAGGAGCTCTCAAACTCCGAGAGGAAGCCCCTACTTAGGTTTTATTCCTTCTGCTAATTGGTCGATGTTTGAGCTCTAATGAGGCCGTGAGGGGTTGCTTGACGTCCCAAACCTTGGGACCGAATTGGATAAAATTTTGGAACACCGCGGATCGCCACGGCTGATTGGGTGGTTAAATCTGAAATTTTGTATTAAATCATGTATTGGTTCGATGAGTCGGAAATGGTAAGAATCATGCTCACTGGTGAACCGATGATTAGGATTTTTCTGTGAATAGTAACCGAGGGTTTCATCATTCTAAATGTTGTTCTCAAAATATATTTTTGTGCGGAAATTGTTCCGATCGAGTGATTGAAGTTTAATTGCTCGTGCTTGATCATTAGCCCATGAAGCAATTTTTTGATGTATGAAATGAGAATTTACATATGATATGATCAGAATTGATTGTTTTGTAAATATATGCATGTTTTATATATTTTGTTACGTGAATTAGACCGTATCGAATTGGCATACATGTATCCCATATGCAATCGAACACCCTAGGACTATAAGAGTGAGTGCATGAGATGAGTTTAGAGAAAATGGTTCGGAGGGTTGTCTAAAATGTTAATTATCTGGGAGGGTAAATTCAAACTAAAATATCAATCGCTTCCAGCCCAATTGATATACATCGAGGTGTCCACAATAATATCAATCGTCTAGACTAGCCTAATTGATATTTACACACGGAGGGTTGTCCACAAACAAATAAAAATAATAAAGTAGTGGGAGCCTGAGACTTCGGCACGAGATGATGAGTTGTGATTATCTGCGCAGATCACACTGCTTGAATGCGTTTGTTTTTAATACAGACGTTATCTTGTAGATTACTCAGGCGAGCCTCAATTATCGAAGCACAATATTTGTCGAGATTACATTTGCTGTGCATGTGGAGTTATGAGGGGATCTGCCGCCCTAAAGACCGAGAAGGTCGTAAAGAAAGCCGTCGTGGCTTCATGATTTTATACATGTATGTAATTCATCTACTCTTGATATATGCTGTATAAGAGTAAATTATTAACTCTTAGAACCATCGGACATAGTTGGCATGTTTTACGATATTTGCATTTAGCATCGCTTATGGCCAAAGTGGCCGCTTTACTCATGTCAGGATCATATCGATATATGCTGTGAGCCATAATGCAAATTGCGCCATTATTATCACCCGCCTTAGCTGTATGAGACTCGCTGTGGTCATTGACCGCTTTATACAGTTATGTACTAAGGGTAGAGCTCCCCGCATGCTGAGACTCGCCCGATTTTTCGTGAAATGCCCGTTACTCGACATTCACGTAGTATTCACGGCCGACGGTACCAACTGACCGATTCGGTGTCACATATTTTTAGTCAATTTCCCTTTCCACATGCATAAAAGCATATCGAGGATGGTAGTTCACCACTCTTCAATCAAATTCTTATCTTTTGGCCAAAATCGCTTTGTTAGTCAGGTGGCTCCCATCCGTGGAGATCATTATTGATCATAATGTTAGTGCCAAAGCCAGAAGTTTCTCGAACGTTGCTTTAGTGGGTATTTTCATTTCATTATTATTTATTGTCAAACGAAGTCCTTTTCTATATCGGACATTGTCTTCGCAGTGATTTGCAAATCTTTTAGTGTGCCAGAACATGGATCACTTTTTTCAATCGACAAAGTGCCATATCGAGTCTGCCACCATTTTCAAAATCCGACCAGTTAATCGAAAAAGTCAAGCGCCAAAGACGCCAATCTTTATCGCGAATTGTCGCGAAATTGTCTAATACGCCTTCAAATCCATCCCGGTAATCGTGCGATCTTCGGAAAATAAAGAGTGGTACAGATTTTGAAAATGAACTGAGATTTTCGGTATGGCACTTTATTCGTATGAGAAAAGTGATCCACGAACGGAATATGATTTCTAACACTAAAAAGATTTACAAATCCTTTTCTGAAGACAATGTCCATTATAGAAGAGGACTTGGTTTAATTGTCGTAATACGACAAATGGAAAGTGCCCTAAAACGGCCATTCAGGAGCTACGACAAACCTGACAGATTAGGATTAATAATGATCTCCACAGATTGCAGGACCACCCTTGTGTGATGCCCCAACCCGGGGGTCCGTTGACTACCCGTCAACCCGCGAATACAAGTGGATGTCAGTTACTCAACGCCACTTCAGAAAATCAAGTGAGTCTCTTTCAGACGGGGAGATTCACCAAATACAACACCTACATGAAACCTGTCCCAAGCAGTCCAATATAATCACAACATGAGTAAAACGACCTCTTGGGCCCATAAAGAATACCCATAAAAACATACCAACTATGAATCCAACTACATCCAATAATTCTAAGAGTTCAAATGTTTTACTCTTATACAACACATATATCAAAATTAGAGAATTCTAATACATGTATAAAGTCATCAGCCACAACCCGCTTTCAAAACCTCGCCTCAGATCGAGCCGTCCTCGCACGCCCACGCACTGCAAAATAATATCCTAATGTGGTGAGCTAATGCTCAGTAGTGGAATCACCCTAAGTGGGCTACTCCACCTAAGGCAATGCAATGTCTAAAATAAACACACATTCACAAATGCATGATCCTACTTGAATGTCTAACTGATCATCTCGCACTAGTCCTCACGATTCTCACACCGCCAAGCCTCAGATGAGAATTATTATGTTTATTTGTTTGTGGACAACCCGATGTATGATATATCAATCGCCGCCTCCGACGATTGATATTTGTGGACTACCCTCCGATGTATATCAATTGGGCTGCCTCCGACGATTGATATTGTTGCTGACAACCTATGATATATATATTTTAGACAACCCTCTAACCATTTTCTCTAGACTCATCTCATGCACTCACTCTTATAGTCCTAGGGTGTTCCAGTGCATATGGAATGCATGTATGCCAATTCCAATACAGTCCAATTCACATGTAAATATATAAACATGCATATATTTACAAAACATTCAATTCACACAATCATGTCATGTAAATTCTCATTTCATACATCAAAATTAGCCTACTACTAATGATCAAACAAGAGCAATTCTTACCAAATCACTCAACTAAACACATATTTTCACAAAACTTATTTTAGATCATCGCTTTCAGAACAAAGAAACCGGTCACTGCTTTCAAAGCACAAATTATCGGTTCACTTGGTGAACCCGGGTTTCACGACATTTCCGGCCTCATTCCAATCAATACATGCATTAATACATAATTACAAAATTTAACAACCCAAATCAGCCGTGGCAGTCACGGCTGCTCCATTTGGGTTTCAAAAATTTATAACAATTCGGTCCCAAGTTTTGGGACCGATCAAACGGCCCCTCACGTTTCTTCGTACCAAACATCACAAAGTACTTAAAGAAGGAATAAAACCCAAGTAAGGAGAAACTCCCTACCCCACGGAGCTCGAGGAAACTCCCTAACCGCACTCACGCGAAGCCCCTCTCCGTGAGCGCTCCTTCTTGTCCTAAAGACTCCGCAGACGGTCGATCGCTCCGATTCTGGAGAAGTTAGACGCCTCTCTCACTTCTCCTACCACTGCATCTCCTTTCCCCCCAATTCACGCGTTTTCGGTTTATTGGAAGGAGACAACATCAGAGCATTTCTTTCGTCTCTATTATCCAACTTCTAGCCAATTCAAATGACCGTATTTTGTCCATCATTTCCGCTACATTCGACACTATCTCATCCGTCCATTTTCATCATTTCTCTACTCATGCCACTTATGGCACATGAGTACGTGTTATACGTGACTTTCGTCGCATTAAAAATCGTTTTTCAGCACCCGAACCCAGGTGCCTCGTAAAACGTGCCAACTCCGACAATCTCGGAATTCGACGAATTTTTACGTGCTAGCTAGATTTCGCTAGACAATTCCAACGGTGAAATCCATTTCGTCATCCGAGATCTTGAGAATAAATTCCGAATTTTTAACCGAAATTACAATTTCTTAATCGAAATTACGATTTTGCCATTTTTCTAGAAATTGGAATTTCTCGGGTCTTACATTCTCCCAAGGAATTTCGTCCCGAAATTAGATTCGATCACAATCACTCACATGCATACGCAACGCAAGACTCTACCACGCACTTAAACAAATATTTAAATCTTAAACGACCAAACCACGCACTTCATCCCTAAACAAGAAGCGGATATGGCCCGCATCGTGTTCTCGCGCTCCCACGTTAACTCCTCCACCCACAAGGATGTCATACAATTTCACGGTTCACAGCCACAAAACCCGATCACGCTTATCCAAAATACATACACCGTCCTCCTCAAAGGTCCCATCTATGTCAACCTCAACCGCCCCCAATCCACCACATGAGTCGATCCGAGTATACTTCCCAGCATGGAGACGTGAAATACCTCGTGGACACCTGACATGTTGGGCGGTAACGCTAACCGGTACGCAATTGTGCCTATCCTCTCGAAAGTATCCCCGAAGGTCCAACAAACTACGATAACTTCCCGCACTTGTCGAACCTCGACCACCCCTCTTTAGGCATTACCTTCAAGAAGACGTGATCCCCAACCTCGAACTCTATAGTCGGCGGCCGCACATCAAAGATAGCTCTTCCGCCGCCTGAGCCGTGAGAAGACGCCGCCGTATTGCTTCACCTTCCTGAGGTGTCTCCGATCAAATCAGACCAAAGTGATGGGAGCACTCTCCCACCTCGGTCCAACATAATGGTGACCTAGCATGGCCTCCCATACAAGGTCTCATACGGTGCCATTTGTATACTACCGATAACTCGTTGTTGTGCTTAATTCCACTAGCGGGCAAATGCCCTCCCACACCCTTTATGATCCAGACGCATGCTCGTAGCACGCCCTCTAATACCGTATAGTCCTCTCAGATCGAATTATCCGTTCGAGGGTGGAACGTATCATCGCCACCGCAGGCCCATAGCCTTTTGGAAACTTTCCAAAGTGTGCCGTAAACTTCAAACCCATCCGAAACTATGGATACCGGGTACGCCACGAGCCGAATCCATCTCTCGAATGTACAACGGGCAGAATCTCAAGGAAAAAGGTCATCCGCACGCTAGAAAATGCGCCGACTTTGTGAGCCGGTCCACTATCACCCATACCGCGCCATGCACTGCCGCACCGCGGCGCGGTTCACAGTCCATCGCGACGCATTCACCTTCCACCTCGCCCACCCAATGGCCGGCGAAGCTCGGCTGGCTTCGTGTCAAATTTTTAACCTCGGCCGACACGCGAGACAATCGTAGAACAAAGTCCCCTACGCGGTTTCTTCATCTCACCCAATAGTACGGGCGATAAAGATCCTGCACATCTCTCGTACACTGGATGACGATAAATCGAGAGAGAGTGTTGAAACCTCAGGAATCTCCTCCTAAATCGGCCAACTGGGAACCACTACCCGTCCCCCATCGAAGACTACCATCCGCATGAACGGTCCAGCCCTCACCAGACTGATCAGACTCGGGTCCTTGATGGACACCATCTCCGCGGTCCCGCCACTGGGACTCAATCACTCGTCAACGCGCAGACTCGCAGCCACTAAACTCCCCAAGGTACCCTAAGTCCTGCCACAGATCGTAGCCCAAAACTATCCCTAATAGCCCAGCATCCGCCACTCCCGAGAAGCGATACCAGCTAACGCTCCTCGTGACTTCCGACCGAAAGTGCGTATCACCACTACATTTGCCTTACCGATGGTAATGCAAAGTGAAGTCATAATCCTCTGGGAACTCCATCCATCTCACAAGGCTCTACACGAGGTCCCGTCGCGTGAAAATATACTCACTTTTATGGTCCGAGCACACCTCGAACTCCTCGTCTGTAGAAGCAATGGCGCCAAATCTCTGCGCGAAGACTACTACCACACCCATGTCGTGGTGTGGGGTAATTCTTCTCGATTCTTCAACTCGACGAACCATAAGCTACTACCCTCCCTGACCGCATCAAAAAAACACATCCCAATCCGGCCCCTCGAGGCTCACAATACACTATGTACTCTGGCCCCCGGTCCGGACTATCAAGATAAGCTCGGCAAGTCTCCTTTCAACTCCCGAATGTCTCCGCATCTGGGCCATCCCAATCAAACTCGACCTTCCGAGTCAACCTAACCATGTGTCGCTTATCCCGAGAAATCCTCAATGAATCTCTCATCACCCAACCAATCCCAAGAAACCACGTATTCAAGACCACCGCCCTTCCCAACTCATCACGCTCAATCTTCTAGGTCCAATCGACACTTCGATCGGACACCACGCCGCCCCAAAAATCTCACCTGGGCAGTTTAACCGTACTTACTGAACTTGGCGTACAGCTGATGGTCTCTCAACAACTGTAACACGATCCTCAAGTGATACTCATGCTCCCACTTTGACTGGGAGTAGATCAAAATTTCATCCACGAAGACTACAAAAATCGATCTAGATGTGGTCGGGAATAATTCTACGATGAGATCCATGATCAATGGGTCATGATTCACAATCCAAAGAGCATCACCAGAACTCATAGTGCCCATAACGCCAGCCCCAAACGCCGGCCTTAGGATATCCGTCTCCTAACTCTCGCCTGATGGTAACTAGCGCTAAGGTATATCTTAGAGTAGACTCCGCCCTCTCAACTCATCAACAAATCGTCATCCTAATGGGTACCGATTCCCGATCGTGAACTCCTGCTCAACTGTCTCGTAGTCAATGCACGCCAAGGGTCTGGCCCTTCTTCTTGCAACAGAACCTGAGCGCCCCATGGTGAAGTGTTCGGTCTAATGGAACCCCTTGTCCAATAGCTCATGTAACTGGACTATGAGTTCCTGTAACTCAACTGGTGCCATCCTATGCGGAGTCATAGAGATGGGTGAAGTACCAGGGTGTAACTCAATACCGAAGTCTACATCTCTATGTAAAGGTAGTCCAGGTAGCTCATCTGGAAAAACATCCGCATACTCGCAAACCACTCAAGGTAGATCTAAGTCTGGTCTCACCTCGTTCTCTAGGGTAAGGCTCGCTAGCCAACCCGCCCCAATCGTCTCCTCGACACCCGGACTCGATACCGGTTCGGGGGAAAAATATCATGTCTGTCTCCCGAATACCACACGAGTACCGTCCTACGTGTAGCTGAACTCTCCCGCCCTCACAATCGATAACGACCCCGTAAACCGGTCGCCCAATCCATCCCCGTAATGACATCGAACTCGACATGTCCATGATCCTCAGTCCACCGTGGAGTAGAGTCCCCGAGATTCCAACTCGCAACTCCGATATCATCCCTATTCTCGCCCTAATCCCAGTGGAGAACTCTACGCACAAAGTGCTTTCTGGGCGTCTCAACTTAAGCCCAACTCTATCAGCTAACCGATGTAACAATGAATGAATGCAAGGGCACCGGGACCAATAACACTTCGCCCATAAAGTGATAGCAAAACGCACCGTATAACCGGCTGATCTCCCGACTCTAGCCTCGCGGTGATGGCGAGACACGCCGAACCCCCGACGTCCCGCCCGTGGGCCTGCCCTCCGCCTCTCTACGCATACTCCGGCCCCTGCCCGCTTTGTGAAATGAGGTGCCCAGCTCCTGAAACCGAGACCGGCCTCTAGCCTCTGCACCGCGCCGTGGAGGAACGCATCGCATCCTCTCCCCGTCTCAAGCACGACCGACCGGCAGGTTGTCCCAAAACCCTGGGATCCCTGTCTCTGGGGGCAATCCCTCCTCATGTGTCCAGGCTGCTGACAATGGTAGCATACCATCTGCCCCGCCTGATGATGAGTATCTTAAATACTCATTTTATCCCTATGATTTAGTTATTTTTTCTAGTGTTTTTATGTTAAATAAGTTCCCTAATGCTCTAAAAGTTCACTCCTATGATCAGGTCATCCATTTGGTGGAATTGTGCAAATTGGTGAAAAACTGCTACAAAAGCAAATGGGGGAGAGGCTGCTACTGAATTTTTGACATTTTCAGACATCATATGAGTCTTCTGTATTGCATCAAGCCATATATGTATGGATTCTACACTTCAATAGCTTTCTAGGGATTCCAAGAACACTAAAATTGAAGTTCGAACAAAGAAGTTATGCAAGTTCCAAAACTTGAAGAAAATCAGCAAACATTGCAGCACCTTCATCAGGAGAGGCTACTGTATTTTGAAGTTTTCAGAAACCATATGAGCTCATATTACATCAAGTCATATATGGATAGATTGTACACTTCAAGAGCTTTCCAACAGTACCAAGAACACCCAAATCGAAGTTCGTATGACAAAGTTATGGCCTTACGAAGTTGGAGAAAAATGGGGATCAGAAGAACGCCGCGACGCTGGAGAACCAATGTCGCGACGCTGCGTAAACAGAGCATCTCACGCCGCGATGTTGTTGCACGACGTCGCGACGTTCGGGTCGGCTTGCGGATTTTAGGCCCATTCTGAGCCCATAATGGAGGGTTTTAAGCTCAAAACCCGAAAAGAGCACGATGAGAGGTGGTTAGGCTCTGGAGAAGGGGACTTGTCCACACTTCTGGGACCAAGGAGGAGGTTGGGAGCTGCTTGAAGATTTGGGAGAAGATCATGAGATTTGTGGAAGAAAACTGAGACTCACCATCATTTGATCATTATAGTTTCTTCTTCCTCTTTCTCATGTTTTATCCTAAGTTTATGATGTATCAAACCTATATCATGCTTTAAATTCATAGACTAGGGTTTGCTGTGTATTGAACATGAGTTTTATATCTATTTGTTAATGTTCCGTTTTCTATTGTTTCTGTGAATGCAATTCCTATTGATTCATACTTGGTTCTATTTACATATTGATTTCTCCTCGTTAATCTCAATGTGGTGAGTGGTTCTTTGCAAGATCTCGAGAAGGAGTAAAGAACCAGACATAGAGGGGATGAATCAACCTAATTAGCCTGCAGTGTAGAAATTATCTATGAATTAGGAGGCGGTGAGACTTTTTGGATCTTAAAGCATCTCTAGTGCTGGGGGTTGAGCTGAGAAGCAAAAGACCTAGTGTTAGCTGGTAGGTTATTCGACCTCGAGAGAGGCTTATAATTAAATTAGACAAGAGTCGCCTTGGAAAGCATTTTTCATGAAACAATAGAGTAGATTTTTGACTTAGATCTAAGAGGATTATCCGACAAGTACCAAGTACCTTCTAGGAATTTATAATCTCGGTTTCTCAGTTGCGAACTTCATTAGTTAGATTTAGAAATTTCATTATTTAGTTTAAATTTTGTTTTACTATCACAATCAAGTAGTTCTGGATATTAGAGAAGTATTATAATTTTGTCACTAGCATCCCCATTTTCCCCGTGGATCGATATCCTACACTTAGGTACACTTTATTACTTGACAAGCGATACTATGCCGAATAGGCACTCTTTTATATTTTTCTGTATAATTTTATATACACACTACTAAACGCTATTTGCTTTTTAAGGCCACTGGGCTGGGAAAATCGGTGTGTTTTATGCTAATATCAATACTAAGTGCTTTCTTAATACTTCAAACATTTTTTATGTTTATATTTGTGTGGTTTTTGAGTTTCTTTGATACTTTTTGTTTTCTTTTGCATAAATTCGTGTTAAAATCACAATGGATCCTATCATCGAAGTTGACAAATGCATTGGCTCACCTTGAGAAAGAATCGTCCAAGAATGCGCAACTGGTCAATGAGCACCAAAGAAGAGAGACAACTCAGCGCGGAGTCGCGTGGCAACCATATGCATCAATGGATTATGCTCAATATGGAGGTACCCCATACTTGAGCAATCATAATTTTGGATGGAGCCACCACCCAAACACCTCATGGAATACAAGCTATAACACTCTTCAATCTCCACAAGTCCAAAGATCAAGCCTAGAAGAAGCTATGGATGAATTAAGAAGAACTCGCTGCATTTTACCATTGCCCAACCTGAATTTCAAGATCAATGATGAAATGGACTACTCTCAAGTTGGGTTGCCTTAGTTTTAATCCAATGAGATAAGTCAACCTCCACATGGGAGAATGACAAAGTTAGAGGCAGCATTAATTGAAATGAAAGAGTTCATGTCGAATGTGACATCTCAAGTTCAATTCATGGAATTGACAAGGGCTAATGTTCAAATTCAGCATACACCAATCGATAGCTTGAAAGAAGAGATGGCTCCAATGGCCACTTCTGGTACTCAACTTACATTTGAGAAAGAACAACCTAAAGATGAGGAGAGTATGAGTATAGAAGAACCAAGGCAAAATATATGAATGAACAAGAGAATATGGCTACAATGTCCTCAGTGACAACATGAGAGTTCGCCATCTACTGTGAATATTAAGAAGAAAACTCGGAGCTATAATGAAGAAATCACTTCAAGAGGTAATGAAGAACTTGAGAAGCTTCAAAAGGTGGAGGATGATGATGCAAACTTTGAAAGACTTAATAAAAGGAGGAAAAGAGTCAACTTCTCCGAATCATATGAAAAGGTAAAAGAGGAGGTTGTAGAGACTTCTTCCGGAGATGACTTTATAAGGTGAGAGATGCATGAAGAATTGAAAATGAGAAGACGATCCCAAATTCCGAGGTGGGATGAGTGGTCATTCACTTCAACAATGAATTGAGAGGAACCATTGTAAACAAAAATTAAAAATAGAAAATCAAAAATAATAAGATCAGCATTATGTGCCTCAAGTTGCTGATTGAGCACAACTATCGCCTAGAGAAGGATGGAGGCAAGAAACACCAACCCATCCGTAGCTGGTAGAGCCCAGCCGACTCAAAATGAGCACTGATGCCCAAGCTTAAAATGCTTTTCTTTTTCTATTTCGTAGTTAGTTTTGAGTTTTTTTAATAAATTTTCATGCTTGATTTTGTTTTCTGTGGTTTTAGCGTTTTTAATTTCTGTGTTTTTGGGGATTCAAATATGGTTTTGGAAGCTAAAAGGTTGAAATAGTTCATTACCTAAGGCAGCTTAAAGAACCAAAGAGGAAACCATATTAAAGCATCCCCTTCCATTCGACTCCCAAAGTCTAACCCCTCTCTAACACCTCTTGCCTTCAAAGCTAGCCATATTCATTGGAGCAACTTCGTAGACTTTGATCAACTGTGGGAGTACTCATTATCCATTCTTGCTTTTTGTTTCACATCGAGGACAATGTTCATTTCAAGTCTGGGGTGAATTTAAGAAATCATTAAGAAAAAATCTAAAATCCAACTTTGTATCTCCTTACCCGTTTTAGTTAGTTTTTGGTTGTTAGTTGCATGTGCTTTTCTATCTCTTTATTTAATTATTTTGTGTCTCATATGAGTGAGTTTGATGTCTTGTTGGCTAGTAGAAGGTCATTTTGAACACAACTATTCAAAATGCCAAGTGTAAAGAGAATAGACCCTTTAGGTTTTTAAATGATCTCGAATCGTGTACTGCTGTATGGGTGACTTAGCTTAGTCACCTCCATTGTGCTATAAGAAGCTATTTCTCAAGGAATCTATCACACACACACTTTTGGTCTCCCTTGTATACCTTGGTCCCGGACCCTTTGCCTTGAATTCAACTAACCTTGGGGGATTCTAGCCACCTAAGTGATGGGACGCCTAGACAAAAAGAGGATTGCTATCGAGCCCCAACTTAAAAAAAATATATATACAAAAACAATAGAAAAAGTGAAAAAGAAAAAAAAAGAAAAAAAAAAGTCAAAAACAGGCTTGTGAATTAGAATAAGTGGATCATCCAACGGAATCTTTACGCCCTCGAGGGGCCTTTCAAAGCCTAATGCCCTAAGCCAATTGGCCAAGAGTCATTGACTTCACTGCCCGCTACATGGGACAGAAGATGGATCCTTCCCACAACTTAGGGCCTTTGAGTTTGGTTGAGTGTTCGGGGTGAAGTTTGAAGGGAATTTAATGCCTGGTGCTCTAACCAACTCCAAGGGGGAGTCACCACGAATCCCCACACAGAACACTCATCTAAAAAAAACTTGGCACTAGTTCTCCTTCATTTTAGGTATTTTATGAATAAAAAGGGTGCGTTTCTATCCTTTCTTAGTTAGCTTCTTCCAAATAGGTGAGTTGAGATTAAGCTGGGGTGCTAGGACCTTGCTATACACTCAAGATCATGCTATCACCTACACTTAGTTTCTCGGGAAAGGTCACTACTGACTCGGGGGTTGATTTGCTCGCTTACCGCTTTTCTTCATGTTCCTTGTAGAAAGTTTAAAAGTTTAAGGATCCTAAATTTTTGTTGAAAAGGATAATATTGCTAAATTGTGTTCATATTGATTCTTCCATTTGGAATCATGTTATCATACTCATCTCATTATTTTTAGTTCATGTCATTTTCAATTTTTGTTTTGTCTTGAGTTGGTCTCTTGCTTGGGGACAAGCAAGAATTTAAGTTTGGGGGTGTAATGAGTATCTTAAATACTCATTTTATCCCTATGATTTAGTTATTTTTTCTAGTGTTTTTATGTTAAATAAGTGCCCTAATGCTCTAAAAGTTCACTCCTATGATCAGGTCATCCATTTGGTGGAATTGTGCAAAATTGGTGAAAAAACTGCTACAAAAGCAACAGGAGAGGCTACTGAATTTTGACATTTTCAGACATCATATGAGCTCCTATTTCATCAAGACATATATGTATGGATTCTACACTTCAAGAGCTTTCTAGGGATTCCAAGAACACCAAAATTGGAGTTCGAACAAAGAAGGCGTAAGTTCCAAAACTTGAAGAAAATCAGCAAACATTGCAGCACTTTCATCAGGAGGCTACTGTATTTTGACGTTTTCAGAAACCATAAGGAGCTCATATTACATCAAGTCATATATGGATAGATTGTACACTTCAAGAGCTCTAACGGTACCAAGAACACCCAAATCGGGGCTTGTATGACAAAGTTATGGCCTTAATGGTTGGAGAAAAAACAGGGACTGCAGCAACGTCGCGACGTTGAGAACCACAACGCCGCACGCTGCGTAAACAGCATCTCGACGCCGTGACGTTGCTGCACGACGCCGCGATTGCCTGGGTCGGTTTTGGTGATTTATCCCATTTTGAGCCCATAATGGAGGGTTTTAAGCTCAAACCCGAAAGAGACGAAGGAGAGGCGGCTAAATGAGAAGGGACTTTGATCCAATTTGGGACCAAGGAGGAGGTCAGAGCCGTTTTGAAGATTTGGGAGAAGATCATGAGATTTGTGGAAGAAAAACGAGACTCACCATCATTTGATCATTATAGTTTCTTCTTCCTCTTTTCTCATGTTTTATCCTAAGTTTATGATGTATCAAACCTATATCATGCTTTAAATTACTGTATCTAGGGTTTTGCTGTGTATTGAACATGAGTTTTATATCTATTTGTTAATGTTCCGTTCTATTGTTTCTTGTGAATGCACTCTATTGATTCATACTTGGTTCTATTTACATATTGATTTGCTAATTCAATGTGGTGAGTGGTTCTTTGCAAGATCCGAGAAGGAGAAGAACTAGACATAGATGAATCAACCTAATTAGCCTGGTAGTGTAGAAATTATCTATAATTAGGAGGCGTGTGAGACTTTTGGATCTTAAAGCATCTCTAATGCTTGGGGTTGAGCTGAGAAGCAAAAGACCTCGTGTTAGTTGGTAGG